>JAKTWI010000263.1:0-39619 GCA_030561065.1 Sporopachydermia cereana | reverse complement strand
TGGCCTATTAGTGAGATTGAAAGTCATATATAAAACTGAGGAATGAATAGCAGTTATGTGGAGATTGTGCTGGTAGAATGGGACTGAAGATGATAGATAGTTGGTATTCTTGCTTATGGAAGCTGTGGCGTCTCTAAGTTTTGGCCTTTGTTTTGTAACATATCCTGTCTTGTAACATTATAGTAATAGCCGGTGCGCGTCCCCCAGGTTTAGGCCGGAGTTAAGGTCAAACGTATGCTTGAAGATACTTGACAGCCAGACAATACAGAGAGATAACGATGAACCAATGTGACGGCAGCCATAGCAGCAACAGCCACAGAATCCGTGGGATACTGACGGGAGACGTATTGTCCACCTGCAAGTCTGATGTTTGTGGGGTTTATGTAAGGTATGTAATATGTTGTTTCTTTGGTAATGATCTGCTCAATCCAGATTACGGTATTCACCAACTCCGGCGGCAGCTGAGCCGCATATACTGCTCGGGGGATCATGGCGGGCCTATTCCTGGAAATGCTGTTCTGGAATGAACGTTGGGGTCAGATACTACAGAGCTGCTTAGGCTGAGGGAAAAGCAGGACTGTTCAGCAACGTCAGCAAAGTGGAGACACGTCTGGTGATGCGATGTGGTTGCAAATCATTCTAGTGTGTATTTGGTATGTGAGTCTGTTTGCTAGCGACTGCTCGTCCAGTCACTAACCAACTCGGAGCGTGACCGCTCCACTCCAACGGCTACCCTGCTCAAAAGTACCATCATGTACAATAGAAAAGCTGGGCAAAAGCTGTAAAAGATGAGACTGTAATGACAAAGGGCGACCAGAGGCTATCTAAAAGTAAACGTTCAATTTGTGCGCTCTTTCTCAGTCCACTCCTGTCTGCTTCATTGACGGCAGCGATTGGGGTGCTGTTTCTTCTCTGGGCATAAACAACAATTCTTCAGTGACAATTTCCATATTGCTATCAGGTTTTTGTTATCCATTGCTTTCTCCGTCTGGCACCATCAGATTCGTTTTCTTTCACTCCTTGTGATCTAGTTTTTACATTTCACTCTCCTTCGTTACTCCGCTCGTTCTCTCCATCCTCCCCTCCTCACTCCCTCTTTCCTCCCTCCCTTCCCTCCTTCCTTCCTACATCCCTCCTTCTATCCTACATCCCTCAATTCATCTATACGTCCACAAGTCACTTAGCTAATCAAACTACACACTGCAAACACCTCTAATATAATCTATCTCCAGTGTCTCAAGCATTTCACCCCAAACTCCAATCAAGCAATTTGAACACTCCAGGGATGAGGCTCCTCCCCGTACTGAATCTTGGAAATCCACTCGGCAACAGTCTCAGTCAGCTCGCCCGTCTGCTTGCCAGGCTGCAAAGGCACATTCACAAGCGTGTCGTGGTACCCAATCTCCTTAATAGGCGACACCACAGCAGCAGTGCCAGACCCAAACGCCTCCACCAGCTCGCCCTTCTTGGACCGTTCAATCACCTCGTCAATAGTGAAGTACCGCTCGGAGATAGTCCACTCTTTCGGGTCCAGCCGTTCCCGAGCCAGGGACAGAATGGAGTCCCGAGTCACGCCTTCCAAGATGGTGCCGTCCAGCGGGGCAGTGACAAGCTCCTTTTTGCCCTCAGAGTCCTTGAACACAAAAAACACATTCATAGTGCCCACCTCCGTGATGTACTTCTCGGGCCCGAAGATCCACAGATTCTGCTGGAACCCACGTGACGCGGCGTCCAGCTGGGGCAAAATGCACGGCGCATAGTTGGCGCCCAGCTTGCGGTTGCCCACCCCGCCGGGCCACGCCCGCACGGCATAGTCCGTGGCCTCAAGCCGAACCGCCTTAAAGCCGGTGGCATAGTACGGGCCGACGGGGGAGGTGATCACATACAGCAGCGCCCGGTCCGGAGTGCCGACACCCAATCCGGCAGTCGTGCCGATCATCGTGGGCCGAATGTACATGGAGTATCCCTTGCCCTCGGGCACCCAGGACTTGTCTACATTAATAAGCTCGCCAATCAGCTTGATCAGCGCGTCCCCGTCAAACGTGGGGAGGCATATGCGGGCGGCCGACGCGTTCATGCGGGCCATGTTTTTGTCGGGCCGGAACAACCGGATGTGGCCTTCCGGGTCCTTGTAGGCCTTGAGGCCCTCAAAGAGCTCAAAGGCATAGTGGAACACACATGCCGACGGGTCGAGGCAGATAGGTCCGTAGGGGACGATTTTCGGCGCGTGCCATCCCGTTTCGGCGTCCCACTCCACCGACAGCATGTGGTCGGCAAAGGACTGGCCAAACACGAGTTTGTCGGTGGGCACGCGTTCGCGCGGGGTTTTCGTCAGTTGGATTTCCACTTTGGAGGGGTCGAGCGGGGCGCCCGAGGTGGGGCGGGCCAGAGTCTGGAGGGACTTGGCGTCGGCAGTCATGGCGGGCAGGAGGCGGGGTGCGGGGTAGCGGGGTAGCGGGGAGTGGGGTAGCGGGGAACGGAGGCGGCGGGCAGTTTGTACGAACAATCGACCAGACCGGTATATGAGAGACATAGTGAGAGGAGGACGAAGGAAAAGGAAAAGGAAAAGAAGAAAGAGAAGAGAAAAGGAAAGAACAGGAAAAGGAAAGAAACAAGCAGAGAAAGGCAGCGGAGATCGCGCAAACACAAGTGGATTCTCAAAAGTATATAAACAGCCTGCCAAGTGGAATTCTGAGTTTCCGTCTCGGATTCGATTGTTTCCTCTTCCACTCCCAGAACTTGCGGAGTTCCCAATCAGTCAAATGAGTCAACCCAAAAGTGAGCAATCAGCAGAGCTGACAGAGTTGCCGGTGATTTGGCGTTAGTGGGCGGCGGAAGACGGAAAAAAGACGGATATATAAAGCCGGGAAAGAGTCACACGGAAATACCGAAGCGGGCCGAAGTGGAACAGCGGATGGCAACAGGAGTGAGGAGTTGGCGGGGCCGGACGGCATATAATGGCGCTGGAGCCCGGCAACAAACACCGAGCGAGTTGCTGGACAGTCACAGGAGGCTTCGGTATATATGCGGGAGAGGGTCGACGGGCTTCCGTATCTGTCGAATAGCCGGGCCCGGAAAATAGGAGTTATGGCAGGGATTGGCTGTTGATTCTGCATTGTTTTGGCTGGCGAGGCTGAAAATTTTGCGACATTTGCGTGGGAGATAGAGTTTGGGAGGCGGGTATGCATACGTAATGCAGGGTGGCGGAAGGGGCAGGGTGTGGCGCAGGGTTCCTGCCTGATTGGGAATGAGGTAGTGTGGAGGGGGGAATTGGGACGGGTGGTTGATTACGGGGGGAGACGGGAGGTGGGGAGTGGGAGGAGGAAGGAAGGACTGATGGAGAGATGGAGGAAGATGGGATGGGAGAAAATGGAGGAGGGGTTATATGTGAAAATGGGGTTGTTTTGATGGTATGGGAGTGTGTGAGGTGGGAACTAGAGATGCGGTGCCATTCCGCTTTGATGTTGTATACAGGGCTTGAGTCACTGAAACTTAGGAGAGAGGAGGTCACCTTATGCTACATCGCGCGTACTGCAGTAACTCGTATGATTGATTGGCACTCGAAATGAAAGTCACGGAACTTATGAAACTGATGAATTCTGTAGAACTGATAAACAGACTGGGCATTGCAAAGTATGCCTGGAGTGGCGCTGGAAGTCGAGCGACTGGATCATCTGCAGACGGATAGCAGTCGGATATGTCAATGACTAATTTCGGGCATTGAAATGTTTCGCAAGAGTTTGAGAGAGTTGGTGTCTCTTCTGTAAAATACCTCTTTGGGTTTCTGCAAACCGAATGAAAGGATATCCCGTGCTCAACACTTCCATTATCCCAACTGATTATGACTGATTCTGACCTCTTAGACCCCTCTTAGACACCCCTAATCACTTGCTCTTTAGTCGGTCCTCTCGATGTCTGCATATCCCACCTCAACTGCAACATTCTGACTCATTCATATACCGAATATCCTCCCCCATTCATCTCCGCTCCAGTGAGTCACATCCCGCCATTCTCCAACCTCCCAAGCCTCTCCCATCTCACCCACTCATCGCCACTCATCTCCGAACTCTCCACTCTCACTGCTTATCGGCCCGCCCGCCCAACTCCATCGGCTATCGGCAGTTGCCTGCCCATTTAAGCTTTGACTATCCGCGCCGTTCCCAAACTTCAAACAACAGACCGGGCCGGTGTATTTACAATTACGTAATCCAAATTCCCCCAACATGAAAAGGCCATCCCAGCCGTCTTCTCACATGCTGGAGATGTTCACAACATACAAAGGAATCAACAGCAAATATCAACAAATACAATAAACCCTTCGTGCATTAAAATCCTCACAGAAGTACGACTCACACGTGCCTTTCACTTCCTGCAAATATCTTCTTTGCCCCATCACGTGAGGCCCCAATTGCATCCATCGGCTCTCGGAGCTCTCCTCAACACATTAATCCCTCCTAATCATACAAAACAACAACACAACAATACACCCAATGACGTCTGCAATCGTCCAGTCGAAAAAACTGCTCCGCAAGGAAATTGCCAAAGCTCTGCGCGTGCTGTCCACTGCTGAAATCCAGCGGCAGTCGGAAAACGTGGCCGCCATCCTCCATGCCCTGCCAGAGTACCAGGAGGCCCAAAACATTGCCTTCTACTCCCATCTCGATCACGAAGTGGAGACGGACCCGCTGATTGAGTATGCGTTTCAGAACAACAAAGCAGTTTTTCTGCCTGTGCTGCGGGGCGGAGACGCCATGTCGATGGTGAAGCTGGACTCGCTGAAGGAGTACCGCAGTTTGGAGCGGAAGGGCAAATACGGAATCAGAGAACCGGAATATGCAGACGAAAAGAGCGGTAAGTGAGGGGTGGATTAGCTGGGATTTGCTGGATTTTGAGGGGGAAGTGCTGTAGGGACGGAGGAGTTTGATGCTGAGGTTGAGATGGTATGGGGTAGCTGGGGAATGGAGAGAGTGCAGAGATTGGAGAGATCGAACAGATGGAAGGATTGGGAGGAACCGGAGGAACGGGAGGAATTGGGAAAACTGTAAAAAATGGAGAGATTCAAGGTTTGGGAAAATCAGAGAAAAGACAGAACGTTGACTTTTTGGGCCATGAGGTTGGGAGTTGCGGATAATGAGCTCTCTTTTCCTCAGAAAATGGTGATTCGGCATTCAATTGTCCAGTACTGAATGGAATGTTCAGCATTCGTTTGCTCAGCTTCCAATCCGAACAGAGTTTGAGGGATACCGCAAACTTCCTACTCCGAGAAAAAAATTGCTGAAGCACTTCTGCTATTGTCAAGAAAACGATGAAGCATATCTGCTACTCTCCATCTCCTCAGAGCTACTCAGAACGTTTCGGTGCCATACTGTCTCAGTCTCTTAAGTTGTCTCTAACGCTCTAGACTTTCACTTTTCTTTTTGTCTTGTTCCACTTCTTCTATTTTCATTCATTCTCTATCAGTTTATCTTCTCCTCATTGCATCATCATATCCTCTCCGATCTTGTCACAGTTGTCTCTTCTCATCTCATATCTTCTTATCTCTTTTCATCTTCTCACATCTCTTTTTATCTCTTTTGATCTTCTTCTTTTCTTGTTCCTTTATTTTCTTTTTTCTTCTCATCTCATTCCCATCTCATCTCATCTCACTCCCATCATCCTATCACATCCCTTTCCCATCTCATCTCTCCCAATCATATCATCCCATCAAAGCTGAAAACTAACAGTCTCCTCCCCTCTTCTTTCCACCACTCAGCCTTCAGCCACGGAGGATTGGACCTGATAGTCGTTCCCGGAGTTGCCTTTACCCGCCAGCGACAGCGGCTGGGTCACGGGAAGGGCTACTACGACAGGTACATCAAACTGTACAGAGATACTATGCAGAAGCGGGCGGATGTTTCGAACAGCGCGGGGCCGGCCAGAGTGTCGCCTCTGCTTGGTAAGTTTGTTTGGAGGTGAGATGAGAGCGGAAGGCGAGGGAAGGGAAATAGTAGTGGAATATGAGGGTGTGAAGGAGGCAGGAGTTATGGAAGTGTGAAGGAGACAGGGCAAAGTAAAAAGGGAAAAAAGGGAAGACAAGAAGAAGGGGAGCGAAATGACAAAAGGGGAACAACTGAGGGAAATAAAGGAGACAAAGGAGACAAAGGAGACAAAGAAGACAAAGGAGACAAAGAAAAGAAAGCAAAGCAATAAGGGAATTGAGGGAAACCAATGAAACCAATGAAACCAATGAAACCAATGAAACCAATGAAACCAATGAAACCACTGAAACCACTGAAACCAATGAAACCAATGAAACCAATGAAGTCGATGAATTCAAAGAAGTCAGAAAGAACGAAGTAATCAAACCAAGGGAAAGCAACAAAATGATGGAAATGACGAGACGGAAATACTGTATTTTTGGCTATAGCCTACAGGAGGAACCCACTTAGTTCTGGAAAAGTGTGTTTGCTGTTCCGAAGTCCGGCTGGTTCAGGACCGTACTGATTGACCTTCGGCTCAGTAATCTGTGAAACATTTGGACGACTCTGCTCTTCCTTCGAGTGTCTCTTTCGTCGGCTCATTGCTTATTGACTAGAGAGACAGTTGGTTTTGCCAAGGCTCCATTCAAAGGCGCATTAGGGGATGCTTTGTCGATCTCAGAAATGATGGAAACACAATATGGTAAAGGAATCCATTTGCTCCAAGAGAGTGGGAAAACTACTGCAGCTTCTGCGGTTTTTTTTATCAAAGAGAGGAAGAAAACAGGCAAACAAAGTGGCTTTTATTTCCACTTCTCGCGTGAAATATACCGTCTCTCCTCTTGGCTGACATCTGGTTTTTCCGTTTCTTCATTACATTGTTTCTCTGTTCCATTGCACTGCTGCGAATACTCTCTTGTGTCTCCCACACTTGCAATCATTTATTATTTTTCCTTTCATTTCCATCCTCATATCTCAGATTATCTTTCCTTCCATCCTCACATCTCTCCTCGTTACTTCCGCCGCTACTAACAACTCTTCTAGTTGCTGTTGGATTGGATCCGCAGCTGGTAGACGAGCTGCCTTGTGAAGACCACGACGAACAGCTGGACGCTGTCATCATAAATGACAAGCTGTTCCGGAAGGAGAGTCCTACGGAAGAGGAATAGGCAACAGAAGAGAAGCATCAACAGACAACAAAGGTTTGAAAGGATCTTCGAGGGTCTGAAATGGTTTACATGAGTCTAGAAGGGTCTACAAAGAGCTGGAGGGTGATTCAAAGAAGCTTTAGAGGTTATACTGAGTTGAGAAGATTACCAGCACTGTGAATTACTCAAGGGACAAACCAGCCAGGTTCTCATGAGACTGAATTGAAATAGGAAGGCTGGGATAGCTGGGAGGGCCAGGATGAGTCAGGGCAAAAGGGAAGAGAGCCGTCAGCCCTGCTTTGTATACGGGGTTGTTTTGCATACGGGATTTGTTTGTTCCATCTTTTCCGTCTATAGTTGGTTCTGTTTGTTCTTTTCCATCATTTCCATCATTTCCATCATTTCCGTCCTTTCCGTCCTCCATTCTGTCCTTTCTGTCTTTTCTGTCCTTCCTGTCTTTTCTGTACCTTCCGCTGATTTCATACATTTGGTCTCGTCTCTTCCCCCTGGCAACTCCGCTTTTGCTGTAAAACAAAACCGGCTTTTAGCCGCTGCCTTTCAATGCTCGAGCGAAGGGAAGACTAACACGACAAGTCTCGGGGTATTATGAACAGCTGGACCCTATGAGTATCAGATATCATAAACAGATGGGCCCTATGGATATCAGGTCGATAAACTGATGGCAGGTCCGAAAATCGACAAGCCTAAAATCACCCAACCTGTGTACCACTTCCGTGTGATGAGAGACTCCACGAATAGTCTTTCATCTCAACACTTTCAAGCTGAAAACGAGTGTGAGTTGTGTCCTTACATTTTGGCTTATCGACACAGAAGAGCCCCCGAACAGCATTCAGCTGGGGTTCTAAACTCCCATGTTGAACTCAACTTGCATAACGGCAGAGCCATTCCAAGCATCAGCAGGGACACTCATGTATTCACTGTCTCCATAAACAGTGATGGTCATTATATCTCTCAGACGCTCACTCTGGAGTATTTGCCCTTCCGAAGTATCTCCCTCTGAAGTACCCCTCCAGCAGTATTCATATTCATACCTATCAAATATCATAATCATGTTTCGTAGCCATTCCTACTAAAGAATATGAAACAGAGAAGATATACAAGACAAAAGACATGCCTAATAGTGAAAGACATCGTTGTTGAGTTTCAGAAGAACAGAAATTGGAACTCTCCAGTATTACCGCTAAACCTGTATTAAGCGTGTTTATATGGCAGAAGTACTAGCAACTCGGGCTGGTTCTCTCTAAGATGATGTTTGATGTCTAAAGCAATTGCAGACAGCCTTTCTAAGTATTGATGATGAGAGTAGCTTAAGGGGGTTCTTTGGGCTCAGAAACCACAGCAGCAGGTAGGAAAGAGTTTCAAATTCATGCAGGTAGGAAGAATCTCCAATATTCCTTGCCTTCCGTTCAAAGCCCTGTAAGATGCAGAAGCTGTTTGTCTCTAATTGACATGAATCCCCCGCCATTGAGAGACTTACTGACTTTCCAAGTCACCCGCCCTTTCCCACACGGCGTTTCACTCGCTGAAACGCATTTCCTTATGATTCAAAGGCTACTTGTCTTCCCGCACTTCCCCGCATTTCCCCGCATTTCCCCGCTGCCACCAATTCATCCGCTATTCACACGTTCGCGTATCCCGCCAGCTTCCCCGCCAGCCCCGCCAGCCCCGCCAAACCCCTCCCCCACCCCCACCCCCTCCTCTGCCCCGCCTCCCCCGCTTCCGCTTTCGCCTCCCCGACCCGCACAACCTCCCCTTTCGCCGAAACAAGCAATTTACCGTCCTGCGACTCAATCTTGCCCCGCACGTGCGCCGTCGGCACGCCGTCCACCTCCTCCTCCCGCACCACCTCGGCACTCACTACGAGAAACTGCCCGACCCGCGAGGGCGCGTGGTACCGCAGCTCCAGCACTCGGTTCCATTTGTGCCTCCCGACGGCAATGGCGCCAGTTGCCGCCATCACCTCGTCCACAAGCGTGGCCAGAATGCCGCCGTGGACAATAAACGGGTAGCTGGACAGTTTGCGGCCGGCATACACTACCGCCACCTCCCGCTTGTTTGTGTCGTCTCGGAACACCAACGGCGGGATCGGGATGCCGCCGGAGGTGCTGAGCGTGCCGCTGAGGAGTGCCGAGCGGAGAATCTTCGGCTCGGCGATGTCCTCCCACGGCTTCACCAGCCGCAGGTTTGTGTTGTGCCGCAGTTTTTGCACCACCGGCAGCACCTCCAGTTCGCGCTCCAGCTTGGCTTTGTACGCGCGGTCGTCGAAGGAGCCCGGCTCGGGGATTTGCTCCCGCAGCAGATCGTATATTTTGTACACGGGCAGGTTGTAGGCGGTAAAGGCGCCGAGGCAGAACACAAAGCCGTACATAAGGAGGCGGCCCTTCCGTTCCGTCATGTCGGCGGCGGGGATTTCGTCAAAGATGAGCCGGTCGAAAAAGCTCCGTTTGTGGCCCGCGGAGGAGTAGAGCCGAGAGCGGGGGCGGGGTAAGCGGATGCCGCGGATGCCGGAGCGGCTGGATGTTAAGGACATTTTGTGTTAAGTTTCCAGAAATAGTTCCGTTTGTGTTCAGCCGGAAGCCGGGTATGTTCGGTTCGGAAGCTCCGTTCCAATATTTCTTCCGTCTTTGGATTGTTGGGCCTTGGCGATCGGAACTGCAGCTCCAACTGATTCGACCTGAGGAGGTTCCGTAAAGGCAAGTGATGGGACTATGAGATGTGAAATTGAGCGATTGAAGCCACAGAAAAACCTTTCAGACGCCAAAAACCTCAGCCGGAAAGCCGGTTGATGTACCCGCTGTTTGTGGCCAATTGCTGAGCCCCGCCCCGCACATCCGGCGGCTGAAGTCTCCCCCGCTCCGAGCCGGAGGTGGGGGGAGTCGGGAGATACGATTTGGGCCGAGGTCCGTGGGGGGGAGACGGGAGATGGAGATGGAAAGAGGGAGGAGCGGAAGAGCAGAGGAGATGAGAGAAGAGAGAAGAGCCGATGACCGGTTGATGGTTGAAAGATGCTTGAAAAAGTAACAAAATAAAAGAGCTCCTCAAATATTTTCATGGAAGAATGCTTTGGATCTGAAAAAGCCCTTACTGGGCAGAGAGATACGCTGAGAGAGTCAGGCTGAGCAGTAGGGGTATTGCCGATTATGTCATCTAAAAAAGGGGTTGGTAGGAAAGCAGAGGAGGAGGGTGCCTACAGAAACGATGTCCAGCATATATCCCGACGGTTGACAACTAAGTGGAAGTTATCATCATATCTACTTAATTCATTTCTTCATTCAGCAAATCCTCTCTCTCCTAACCTGAAATAATCGCTGGCCGGCCAATCCTCCTCCTCTCTCTCATCTCCCGTTCCCCCCCTCCCCTTCCCCCCTCAACTCTTGTCTCCCGCCTTTCCCCCTCGCCCTCTACCTTTCTGCTTACCTCATCCAAAATCCCCCACTCCAACATCGCATCTCACTCCGTTCCTCAAAACGACAAAGCTCCGCCCAAAGATTTGCATTTTTCCTTCCGTCTACCCCTCATGTGCCCCTCATTTTCAGCAAATCAGCCCCCAATTCACATACTTCTCCCCCCAATTACCACCCCCGCTCCCCCTTATCATCCACCATCTCCACCCCTCCCACCACCCTTTCATCACTCCATCACCCCTCTATCCCCTCACATATTACCCCACCAATCCCCCACTATGGAAACCCCGCACGAACGGCAGATCATCGACGCGGTAATCAACCTGTGGAAAGAAGACCCCGCGACGGAACTCCTCGGCTCGGCAAAACTCCACGCCCTCGTCCGCAGCCGCAACCCCACCTGGCAACTCTCGGAAAAACGGCTGAAAACCCTACTCAAATCCTATGGTCTGCTTCTAACTGCGCCCCAATACTCCTATGCCGGAGAAATCAAATCCCGGCCTCTGGATATCCCGTCCTTACCGCCGAGTGTGCGCCTCCAGCGGTTCTCCAAGTCCAAAGGCGCCGGCCTTGTTGCCACTAAGAACATCCCCCAGGACACCCTAATATGGAAAGAACAAGCCGAGTTTCTCATTCCGCCTTTGGAGCTGGTGCCTCTGGTCCGCAAGGGCATGGCCTGCACGTACTGTGCGCGCCCGTTTCAGGTGAAAGGCCTGAGTGTGGAGTGTGGCAACTGCAGCGGCAGCTGGTGCAACTCGCGCTGCAAGAAGGCCGACCGCATGCACGCCACCATCTACCACAGCCACCACACGTCGGGCAAGTCCCAAAAGGGGCTGCTGGTGGCGCAGCAGGCGTGGCGCAGCTACGAGGATTTCTGCATTGAGAACCAGTGGCGCGCGGCACACGCGGTGGCGTTTATCCGCGTCACGTGCCTTAAAGACGCCGACAAGCAGACTTTCTACGAGTCTATGGCCACAGTCTCCCAAGCCGTTCGGCAGAAAGCAGCCGACGCCGCTCCGCTGGCCGCCGAACAGACGGAACAAATGTGGAAAAAGACATACGCGCTGCTGCTGGAGGCCATCCCGGGGCTCGGGGGACCGGAAAATTACACTTACGAAAGGTTCCTGGAAGATGTTGGGGCTTTCAACCTGAACAACATCGACGGCAGTGTGTTCCGCATCCACTCGCATCTCAACCATTCGTGCGACCCGAATGTGGAGGTGAAGTTCCTGGCACGTGCCAACGGCATTGAGGTGCGGGCCAAGCGGTCGATAGCGGCAAACGAGGAGCTGACCACGTGCTATGTGAACCCGCGCGGGACGGTGGCCAAACGGCGGAACGAGCTGCGCACAAACTGGGGGTTTGTGTGCAACTGTGCGCGGTGCAAAGCCGAGGAGAAGGCCGCGGGCAGCCTGCCGGCGGTGCCGCTTCCGATCGTTCCGAGAGGTTCCGAGGCGGGGGCGGGGGCGGGGGCCCCGCACTCGCGGGACGGGTCGCTGGGTGCGCTGGTGGCGGAGACGGCGGAACTGGCGCTGGGGTCGCCGGAAGAGACGCTGAATGCGGTGCTGCAGCTGCGGAAGGAGGCGCTGAGCGCGGAAGCGGAGTTTGAGATTGTGCCCGAGACGGGCGAGCGGCAGCGGCGGAAGTCGGTGCGGTTCGACGAGGAGCCGGTGGTGCTGAACGGGTAGGCGGAGTGGGAAGTAAAGAGGGCGGAATGTACGGATGGATGGGATAGTACGGATGGAGTTCAGAGAGTTGGAGGCATACGGATAGTTCGGATGGTGCGGATAGTACGGATGGGGTTCCGATAGTTCCGATGGATGTCAGGACCGGTACAAAAAAGCCGTGCCAGCTTTTGCTCGATAATAAAAAACAGTACATGGGAAAGAAAGAAGAAGAAAGAGGTAATAGAGGAAATTGGCCTCAAACTGGTTTCAAATTGATGCCGGGTGGTTTCGGAAACAATCTGTGAGTACGGGAATGGAATGGGGTTTGTTCATATTTGAATGGATTCGCAGGAAACACCTGAAGCGAGTAGTCATTCAAAACTCCAGACTCGCATAAACAAGCGAGGAAGAAATATAAAAAGCAAGAAAGCTCATGTTAATGTCTCACTTGTCAAAGTGGCTTCAGTAGTTTAGAGGCAATGTCAGTTCACTGCCAAGGAGATCTTCCAACCTCCGTTCCTTAATTCTTTCTAACCCCAAGAAATCACTAATTACATTTGCGGGATTCTTATTTTCAAACTGAAAGCTGATCATTCTTATCCTTCAACTTCAACTTTAAGCAGAGCCAGAATAACTCAACACGCACACAGTCGTCTTCTTAGCTGCTTTCATTGGGAGCCTCTCATTTGGATTTAAAAAGGAATTTTGGGAGCTTCAACGGAACACAGACGGAGACACCGACAGAAAGTTTCTGAACTAGGGCTTTTGCCGGTCCCGCCAATCAAACTAATTGGATGCTGAAGCGCCCAGTGTGGACGCTGATAAATATTTTTGGGCTCGGCTTCTGATATGCTCCGATTGTTTGTTAACTCCTTGCTGCTATAATGAGTTTCCTGCTAAGGAGCAACTCCCAACTACAGGGCATTCCTCTGGAACGAAAATGGCACACATACAACCCTACTGCTGAAAAAGTTGTGTCTAGAATGTCTAGAAGGAAACAGCATCTTTGAGCACTCGCATAAAGTAGAAGGAAAGACGTTTAGGCCTCTTTGAGACACTTTGAGACCCTTTAAACCCTTCGAACCCCTTTGACATTCTCTACTTTCTACATTCTTGATAGCCAGAGTTAGAAAACTAGTAGTACATATTTTTGACTATAAGGGTCAAACATCATGGGGGTAGTAGGGAGAAAAAGGGAATGATCCATCAACCTAAAGTTGTATGAGCCTCTTTTGAGCGGCAGAAAAAGGGAAATATCCAAACCTCTCGTCTCTTTGCTTTCAGGCACATTTCAGTCTCCCAAATATGCCCTCACAGCAAGCATGCTGATCGCTGATCGCTGGACATCTCACGAAATTAAGACAAAACGCTTCTGCAAACTCTCCTGCTGGTAGATGTGCCAGTACCTTCAAATAGAGACAGCATTGAAAACGGATCAAAGGGAGAAGTTGGAGACGGATCAGAAGAAGGAGCAAACAGGTCAGCATAAACTGAGCCGCAATTCAAGAATGCAAAAGTGCCGGGTGACAGGCCCCTGCCAAAGAAATGAGAAATCCGGCAAGGAAGCTGCCAGTATACATTTTTTGAGTGTCGGAGTTTTCCCGCAACGTGTTGATTTGAGCTTCAAGTGCCCTTTTCCTGTCAATCAACGACTGATACTTCTGCCTCTAGAGAGAGTTGTGTGATTTCCAACAGTCGTGTGCGGCAGCTGATACAGAAAGAAGGTTCTCGAGTATCAACATTTCGTCCGGTTTAGTATTCGGATACCAGAAGAGGAGCTCTTTTGATTCATTCTACTGCCTGAACTTTACAGCCCTGTTCCTCTCCCACACGCTCCGTTCCGCCTCTCTGATGCCTCCGTGATTCCGTATTCGCCCATCCGAGTATAACAGGTTCATTCCTCACTTTGCCAGTCTGCTGAGTCTGCTGATTTCCTTCTCGCATTCCGCTCATACCTCGGCATCTCAACTTGCTGCCTTCTTTTTTTCAGAACGCCTAAAGTCCGCATTCCCCGCCATTCCGCCTATCCCAGCATACCGCAGCTCTATTTGTTTCCCCTCATTCCCCTTCCCTCCTTTACCACCACACTATACACGCATCCTCAGTTGATCCTCAGTTGATCCTCTGCTTTTTCGCCGGATACTCCACATCCAGCGGGCTCATCATATTCATCATCGACGGCACTCCGTACATCGCCTGAGTACTATGAGAGTTCTCCGGCGAGGCTATACCCGCCGCAGAGGGCACAGACCCGCTTGTCACGTCTTCCACGCCGTTAACGCCGTTCTCCCCCGCAACCCGTTTCTTCACCAAATGCTTCTCCAGCATCATATACAGATCGTCCTTAGTGAACGGCTTTGCGAGTATATCGCTCATGCCGTGCTGCAGATACGTCACCAGATCCGAGTCCTGGATGTTACCCGTCATAGCGATGATGGGCGTTTCGCAGTCGAAATGCCGAATGACGGAAGTGGCACTGGCGCCGTCCAGATTCGGCATCACGATATCCATCAGCACCAGATCGAATTTATCGTTTTCCACCAGCGTGATGGCCGACAGGCCGTCGTTCACTACGTCTACGGTGCAGCCGTATTTCATTAAAAACCGCCGGCACAGCTGAATGCATACTGTGTCGTCCTCCACAAGCAGCACGCGGAACTTGTGGTTGCCCGAGTTGGGCATCGATGCCGTCCCGAGCCCCGCCGAGCCGGAACCGGCCCGCGGGACGGCGCGGTTCGAAGGTGGGGCTACAGCCGAGCTCGGCGGCGGGACGGCTGTCTGGCTTGCCGAGCGCGGCACGGAAGCCGACGGAGTGGACATGCCGTGCACGCTATTGTGGACGTTGTGGACGGAGCTGTGAGTGCTGTGGGTGCTGTGCGGAGATTTCGGCGAAAAGTCGGCCGGCGGGAGCTGCGACGCCACTTGCGGCAGCAGCTGCTGCGGCACTTGGGCCGCTGCCGGCGGCGGCGGCGGCGGCGGCTGGCTGTGCGTGTCGGCCAGGCTGGCCAGCGACTGCAGTTTTGTGATTTCCGACTTTACCCCGCCCGCCGGCGGCTGTCCCGCGGAATTGCCGTTCAGCGGGCCGCTAGCCGGGCCGGACGGGAGCGGCCCGGGGGCCCCGGAGGCCCGGTAGGGGAAATGCGGCGATCCCAACGGCTGGGCCAGCTGTTGGTTTTGCCCCAGCATTGGGAAAGGCAGGTTTATGCCCTGAGCGGCAAAAAAAGGTGCCATGGATTTGAACATCCGGTCGTAGATGTCGTTTGTGCTTTTCAGCTGGATGATGCTTTCCAGCACGTTTTGGTAGTCCATAGACAGGTTTTTCAGTTTTGTGGACAGATGGGCGTTTGCCGCTTTGAGTGCCTTCATGTCCTCTTTCAGTTTTGCTACCGTCTTGGCCAAGCCGGGGTCTTCTAAATTTGTCTTCTTCTGGATGGGTCCTTTCCGTTTGATTCCGTCAAGGGCCTCTTTGCTTCCGATCTTGAAGTCCGGATGCCGGAACTCCCATGCGCCGTCTCCGTACTTTCCCTTTTCGTCGTTGGCCGTTTTCACCTTGTGGAAGTCGTATTTATTGAGCTGGCGCACAAAAGACGCGAAATTGCTGTGTTTGAAGTGGCGGGGGAGGATGTCGCGGGTGAAGTCGTTGGTATCGATGACCACAAAACTGTCTCCGGACGGGGTCCAGCGGACTATTTTGCTGTACGACTCGTCTTCCAGCATAGTAAACAGTTTGCGGACGAAATCGTTGGAGCTGCCGCCTCCGCCGCTAGCCGAGCCAGGCGCGGAGCTTCCGTTGGACCCCGCCGAGCCGTTCATCCCTTCGGGGGTTCCGTTGGCCATCATTGCATATACTTTTCCTCTCTTCCAAGCACCTTCAGTAGCAGTAGAGGAGGATTCGTGAGCAGTGTACACTCAATATGAGTTCACAATCAATTAAGGCTGCCACTCTTCCAACCACCAGACAAAAGAGGAGTATCCGTGAATATCCGTCTTTCCGTTATGCCGAGCAGTGTCTCGGCAACTGATGCCTAAAGCAGTCCTTGTCACCAAAGAGTTCAGAACACTATCTGGCCTTCTTCCCAGCTAGTGAAAACCTCTTCTTCCGGTCCCAGAACAGTCTTCCTCTTCAGAGGCGCACTCAGTCAGCACAAGCAGATCTAGAACCAAAGGGGATACTCCGCGTATAGGCTTCTCTTCCTGTGGTACTGAAGTAATCACTTCAGTAATAATAATAAAGGTTTACTCCTCCTCTATCCCCGTATATCTCTTGCTTTTCAAACAGGGGCTCTTATCTCCCCGCGAAAGATATAGCAAAATGTATGGGCTGCCAGGGTCGAGACCAGTTTGATTTGGCAGCTGGGCAAAAGGTCCTGGGGGCAAAACGGGCTGAATGCCAAAAAGAAGCAGTTCCAAAACCGCTGAAGACGTTTTCCGACTAGATAAATACTGTATGGCGATCTTTCCACCTGCCGGTTGTTGTTTTGATGGAGTGGGATGAAAGGCCGGTGTTTTTCAGGGTGGTATTTTTGTGTGGAGGGGAGCGTTTCGTTTGTGGTTTGCAGAGTTCTTTTCGTGCAAACGACGCTTGAGATTAGAGTTAGCGTTTGGGGATGTGCAAGCTAAGGTTTAGAGACTCTGCAGCGAGATGCAGCGATATGTGAGGCAGGGGCAGTAGAGAGAGATGGTGGAATGAGGTGGGAGAGAGGAGAAAAGGAATAGGAGTTTGTAATGTTGTGAATGCTCAGTAGAGAAATTCTTTTATGTCTATGTAGACGCCTAAGCTCTGCAGAATAATTTTGTAAGGATCGGGGGAGGTTCAAGAGGCTGTTGCCAGACTGATGGCGAGAGGGATGAGCTCTAGTGCTAAACGGGGACCTGCGCCATTGTGCGTCAAACGTGCATATCGGACTCTGACTTACAACATGACAATGATTATCATGAAAGAACAGAGAAGATGGGACTATTAATACCGGTCTATAGATAAGAAGAAAAACAAAGATTTCAAAGGTTCTTTAAGGTGTTTTACAGCTATCCATGAGGTTGGTTGGTACGTGCGCGGCTCTTGGCGGGTTTGACGTTGGTGTTGGCGGTAGGTTGGGGATTCCGGAGGATGGAAAGGAAGGATGGGGCAACAGCTGCCTGTGCTAGTTTGAGACTGTCTTCTGGTGCCAAAACTTGTAACAACACTGTGAGAAGCAAAACAGTATTTCTTCCTTTTGGACAGATCTCTAATCACTCGTCTTCACGGGCAGTTCCTGACATGGCGCGAGCATCTGAATTGAGACCCAAAGTCATGCCCACCTTCCGCCACTCCTCTGCCTCTCCGCCTCTTCCCTCCTACTTCGGCCTGCCTTCCAAAAGACTCCATAGCATTACCAACAAGCCCTCACCAGCCATATCACTCTCATCTTCACCTCCCCTTCTCTCTCATCATCACATTATCCCACCTCTCTTCTCTCCTCTGATCCATCAAGTTTCTCCCACTTACACTTTTGCCATGCATTAACCTTATGCATCCTCCTGCATTCTGACGTCACTGCACTTGCCTAATCTCCCTATCCGAGTCAATCAGGATATTTCTAGACAGTTGTGTGAATCACATGGATGAAATCCTTTTATCGGGTCGGCAGCTGAGTGAAGGACGATGAGAAGGTGGAGGAGATCTGAGGGAGAGATTAGAGGGAAGAGGAGAAGAGAAGAAAAGGGGAATTGAAGAGAAAGATGAGATGGGAGATAGAGATGGGAGATGGGAGATGAGAGATGAACTGCGAATTGATAGGAGAGACGGCAGAATGTTTGATGAAATGTTTGTTGATTTGAGGAGTAGAGATTGTGGGTTTATGTGGGTAGTTGGGGCAGTAGGAGGATCTGTAGAGTCTTCGCCGATCTTGATGTGCCCATAGAGGGGTAGAGGAGTAGTGAGAGAGATTACATTTCTATTTGTTTCAAAGAAAGGTCTTGGAGAGTCGGCATTAGGGGTGAAACCATGCTTCTTAACTATGAGCTCAAATGCCCAATCGACAATGTCTAAGTAAGTGGTCTGTATTTGTTGAAAGACTGACGATCGATGGAATAATTAGACTCGCTTATATGAGCTGAAACACAGAATGGAGATATCGGAAGCCCCAATAGGGGTCAAGGATAATCAGCAGCAGCCAGCGTCGAATGAGCAAACAGGGGATCTGTTCACTGCCTGCCAGAGCGAAGAGCTACTTTGCCTACTTGGCTGGGAGACTTGCTTGACCATCCCTTGCCGCTGCCTTCTCTCTAGATTTCGTTGAAATGCCACATTTCAATATCAGAGACTGGCAAACGATCTCCCCATTTCCTGCTACCATCATCAAACAACCAACCAGTCCCATTTTCACTCAAAAGACATAGTCATGCATTGCTTTGTATGTGTGTATGTACAGATAATAAGACATTCGAACCACAGAACCACTCACCACAACCTTCCCCATCAAAGCTCCAGTCTCCACGTATCCTCTACTTGGACCGCGTCAACACATTGCGGGTCAGACTCTCAAGGGCATCCCGGGCCTCTGACTTTGGCAGCACCATCAGATTCCTCAATGCCTCGTCGCAGTAGCTTTTGGCCAGCTCTCTGGTTTTATTCACTCCGTCGCTCATCTCAACAAACTTGCGCGCCAACAGAACGTCCCCTTCCTTACTGAACTTCCGCCGGATCAGCTCTCCCAGCTCAGGATACTTCTCCCAGGCAAACAGCACCGGGGCCGTCGCCAGGCCCAGCTGCAGATCGGCCCCCGCAGGCTTTCCCAACACATCTTCGGGGATTATATAATCAAGCATGTCGTCCACAACCTGGAAACAGAGCCCCAAGTTCCGGCCAAACTCATACGAGGCATCCACAATCGGATCCCGGACTCCCGACAGCACTGCCGCTGCTCGGCACGACTTGCTCATCAGGGACGCCGTTTTGAGATACGTCTTGTGGATGTAGTACTCAAACGCGCCTTTGATTTGTATCTGCCGCCTGTCGTTTTGGATCTCCTCGTCTGTGATCCGCAGCTGTTCTTTCACCGTTTCGGGAATCGGCACTGCGTTCTCCGTTTTGCTCAGCGGCGGTCTTTGCGGAGTGTGTTTCTCCGCCGACAGGTCGCTTGCCGCCTCCGTCTCGGCATTCTCCAGCTCGGCAGTCACAACTGTGTTTTTCAGCTGCATAAACTCGCCCTCCACCAAATTGGCAATTGTGGTAGAAAGCAGCTCAATCACCTCCGGGTTCCGCAGACGCGCAATGGCCACAGACGCCCGGCCCAGCAAAAAATCGCCGGCCAGAATGGCCATTTTGTTGCTAAACGCAATATTCCCGCTCGGCATGCCGCGCCGCGAGTCGCTGTTGTCAATCACATCGTCATGCAGCAGCGACGCAGTGTGGATCATCTCCACAATCTCGGCCAGCCGGCGCTGTTTCGGCAGTATGCCGTTCCGCCGGTCCTCCTCCATATCCGGCAGCGTGTTCATCGGCTTGGACAGCGGGTTGAGAATCACCATCGGGTTAATTCCATGCAGAATCCGCAGCGGCGACAGACTGTCGTTCACACTCGGCTCCGGAGTAATCAGCGGCGTCTGTTCCAGCACGTCCCGCTCGTCCCGAGAGCCCCGGTCGTGTTCGGCGGCCGGGATGGCGTCCAATGCTTTGGACAGCAGCAGCACAATCAGCGGCCGCACGTGCTTGCCCTCGGTCTGGAAATAGTAGGCGCCGACCCGGTTGAGCGTCGGATGGCCCGAGCCGATGAGAGACGCGATGTTTTTAGCCAGCGAGGACATTTCGTGCGAAACAATGGAAAACGGGTCGTCCAGTTTCTTTGGGTTGACCAGCTCGGAGGCCGCTTTAACTGTAGATGCCCAGGTGGACTCCAGCCGCCGGAGGGGCCGGACGGCAGTTTTGTTGGCTCTGCTGGTCTTTAGGGCGGCCCGGCGGGCCGTTTGTATGCATTTCAACATTCTGCTGTGGTGTTTAGCAGGTGGGAGAAGCAGGAGGTTACCAACATGCAAGAGAGGTATTTCTAATGTCGTCCAATATGCGATAGTTGGGTGATGAAACCGTTGGCCCGAGCACCTAATAACCTAAAGCTGGCAGCTGCCCTGGGCTGTGTATGCGTCTATTGTCTTTCCAGGACTTTGGGTGCTGGTTTGCAAGGCGGAAGGGTTTGGATGTGGTGGTGATTTCCAGTTCGGAGTGCTTGGTTTCCCAATTGTCGGTCTTTTCTTTTGCCTGTCTTCAATGTGAAAAAAGTCGCAGCTTCGGTTGGTGACGATTGACAGGAGATTGTGATTATGTGAGCGGAAATGGTTTAGTGATTATGTAATCACAGGTCTGAGGGAGGGAGGGAGGGAAAGATGGTTCAAAGGAGGGACGACATTGGCATCAAAGAGCTGGTCGACAGTTTAACGTTGATGATTGATAAGGAAGGATGAGTATCCACTCTAAATCATCTTGGAAGACACTAGATTATATCAACTGCTTGTCTTCAAAGCATGCCGAAACGGCGTGCCAAACCAACACCTCCCAGTGTTCATGTCACGTGCCCGCTCACGTGCATCTTTCCTTCAAAATAGCATAGTTTCCGAAATTACGCCGGCAGCAATAGAAACCGGTGATTGATGAGCCAATATCGGCATTATTAGATGTTCAATGGGTGTTTTTCAGGCCACAGTTCCTGATTTTCAGGCATGGAACAGCGTTCAGTACGTCTTTCAACATCGCGGCATTCTAAGCGTACCAAACGTGAAAGCAACGGAGAAGCTGCCGGTTAGAGTGGCAGCACTGAAGACTGATGAACGTTCATTTATGTACGTTTGACATTCCTTTCGCTGTTTCAGGAATCCTGCAATTTTGCGATAAGTCAGAAGCGGCGCAGATTCTCCTGTGATGGACCAGCTGACTTCCGGTCTGGCGACATTCTTCTCCAATGTGTACCGGACAGGACCTGTGCCCCAGCATGTGGGGTTCATAATGGATGGGAACCGGCGGTATGCCAGGTCTCACGGGCTGCCGGTGGTGAAAGGCCATGAGGCGGGGTTCCAGTCCATGAGTCAGGTTTTGGAACTGTGTTACCGCTGTGATGTGAAAGTGGCCACTGTGTTTGCCTTTTCTATTGAGAACTTTAAGAGGAGTCCCGAAGAAGTGGAGTCGCTGATGAAACTGCTGGAGATCAAGTTTGAGCAGATCACGCAAAAAGACGAGCTGGCGGAACGATATGGGGTGCGGGTGAAAGTACTTGGAGCGGTGGAAATGCTGCCAAAGTCGGTGAGGGATCTGGTGGCGAAGACAGAGAAAATGACTGAAAACAACACTCGGGCAGTGCTAAACGTGTGTCTGCCTTACACATCAAGACACGACATTGTGACAGGAATGAAGCGGGCGGTGGAGTCGTATGTTGCGGGGGAGGAGGAAGATATAACAGAAGAGCTGCTGGAACGGTGCATGTATTTGGGGGACAGTCCAAAGCTGGATATACTTGTGCGGACGAGTGGGATGCACAGGCTGAGCGACTTCATGTTGTGGCAGTGTGTGGATTCGCGGTGCTCGTTTGAGTTTCTTGACTGTTTATGGCCCGAGCTGTCGAACTGGCGCATGGCTCTGGTGCTGCTGCGTTGGAGTTGGAAGAACTGGAGAGAGCAAAAAGAGGATAAGCTGGATTGAGCCAGTAGGGATGTTGACAGCAGCAGAGGGAAATGGAACTGTACATAGTATTGATTGTGGGTAGTTTTGGCTCATATGGTGCATTTAACACATGACGGTAATAGTGGAGTATACTCAAAACTGAGGGACAGCGGAATTGAGTCATTTAGTCACATCAAGTAATTGTGATTCCTTCTGTTATTTATTGACACTATATACACCGCAGAGACGGATGTACACTGATGGCTGCTTTAAGGTCGAAGTCGTTTACTTGGACAATTCCTTGTTGATCTTTTGAGCTTCCTCGACCTTCTCCTTGAACTTGTTGGCGTTCTCACTGTTGCCGAATCGGATGGCCAGGGTCTGTGCTTCAGGCTCCTCTTCACTGATGTCGGCAGCAACAGAGTACACCCACGATCTGTCAGAGCCAACATTGGGCTTCAAAACAATCTCGGGACTTATAATGTGGTTGGCACAGATTTTGAGGGTCTTGTCTCTTCTCATCACCAATCTGATCTTCTTGGTGGTCTTGTGTTGCAACAACTTCACGTCTCCTGTGCCTCTCTCCTTCCATTCCTTGTTCTCATTGTCAAATCTGAACAACTTGGCGCGTCTGAATAGGAAAGTTAGTACAATGTCTCAATCTCATGATATTGAGCAAGTGCGAAACGACGCATGGACCAGCCCATCAATGACTTCGCCCCTCATTACCGCAGATCCTTCAGTGCCTGACTTATTATGCCATAACCCAACAACCAAGCCAGACCCTCCAGTTATATCATTCTACCCCTCTCAATATACTTACATTTTGAAGAAAACTTCCTCATCTTCTTCGTTGGTCTTCACATCGACTTTGTCAAGGTGGACCAGCGGCTCAAAGTGGACATCAGGGGATTCAGGAGCTTCTTCCTCTTCTTTGGACTTTTCTTCGGACTCCTCCTTCTTGGACTCGGCCTCCTCCTTGGTCACTTCATCCTTCTTGGCCTCCTTCTTCCCGCCAAACATAGACAGCAAGTTGGATGGCAAAGCAGGAGCGGCGGCGGAAGCAGTCTCTTCCTTCTTAGTTTCGGCCTCAGACATTGTGTCGATTATGTATTTGTAGTATGCAAGTGTCGCGTCAATCAAGTGATTATCGCCACCTTTACAACTTGTGTGACTTTCAAGACAGCAATTATCACAATTCTTTCAATACCACCTTTTTCCTCCTATGAACAGTGGATCGGTTGTTGATCTTTTGTGTGCAGGTTGCTGATCTGAGCACAGAAGGTCGCTGGGTGTTTGTTTGCAGTAAATTTTTCCAAACCCCTTTTGGGACATCCTCGAACGTGACAGAACATTGTCCCAAAACAGGTCCATCTGCAACACCCCATCTCACCCCAGCCACCTGCGCCACCCATGCCTCTCATTGGGCTGCGTACACATGCTTTATGATCACGTAACGTATAAGTCCGATCGGCCGTCAGGTGTGACACTTATTTTCCGAGAGTCAAAACCGACAAATGTTTATTTGATTTGCCTGCTTGACGGGTACCGCTAGAGATATGACTTATATTAATAATTCATTACTGATATCGCCCGCTTCTCGGTTGTTTTGTCACTCCTTCATTTCCGGGTAAACGAACGTGTTTCACATGCATCGCCAGCTTGATCTCTGGGCTTAGCCGCATCATGCCGTTGCAAGTCACACTCAACCGATAGGATATATAGATCTACGCATATATCTACGCAACACTGATGCGATAATGATTGATATATAATAAATATCTCAAATATCACTCCCTTATATTTCAAAAACTTTCCATCTGCCTGTAAGGTTCCCTTTTCCATCTGTCGCCCACCCATCTCCTATCTCCGGCCTGTCGGTACCTTAAAAACACATCTGCATATGGAAGGAATACACCTTCTGCCTGCTGCTTGACAACCTCTGCTTCCTCCTTGCATCAACAGCGACAGCTGTTTGCTGAACTTGCCAGCTTTGCTTACATATCAACAGGCACACATCGGCGACCAGGAAATCACAAGCCGTTATAGAACAAAAGGGAGTCTTGCCACTGAGAGGCATACGGTTTCCAGCTCGGATTGACTATTGACAGGAGCAACAGTTGTGAGACTTACAGCCTATTTATCCGTTGGTCGGCGTGGTTTCATATTTTTAGCTGTCGTTCTCACGTACTTTTGGCCTGTTTGTCTGATCCGATAGTTTCCGTTTTTTCTCAATATCAGTCTACGGGCCTTGTGAGAATCAGCAGGAAGGATTTGTCTCTTTCTGATTCCTCTTGTTTGGTATTGCATTTCATACCCTCTCTCGTCCCATTGGAGTCAGCGGCTAACTTCTAATCATCAGCGGGTGATCGAAAAGGGGTTTATTTGGTTGTTTACCTACTTCTACCGACTGTTGGCGATTGTCGCCTATTGTTTACCGCTTGTTGCCTTCAACCGCATCATAATCGCCTTTCTCTCTCTCCTTTCCTAAGCACCCTATCAACAATCCATCCACCCTTCAATTACCATCCACCCAGATTCACCCACTTCACCTCACATCACTCATTTCACCTCATCCCACATATCAAAACCCCACTCACAATGTCCTACCGCCGCCGCTCCTCACAGTTTATTGACCCCTTTTCGGGTCCGGAAATATACTATGGCCCGCAGAACGACCCCCGCCGGGTGAACTCCTCGGCCCACAAGACCCGCACCATGTCCATTATCGAGTCCTCGCCAGCCACCATCGAGCCGTCGGAAGACGCGACGGCCCTCCGCCGCTCGCTCCGGCGCCGAGCCTCTATGGACATGAGCGACGGCAACCGCCAGTTCATCATCACCGATGTGGACGCCACCCTGAAGAACCTGCTGGAGGCGGAAGACACAGACAACAACAACCAAATCACCATCGAGGATGCCGGGCCCAAAGTCGTCCAGCTCGGCACGGCAAACTCGGACGGATACAACAAAGCCGACATCCGCGGCACATACATGCTGTCCAATCTGCTGCAGGAGCTGACGCTGGCGAAGATGTACGGGCGCAAAAGCATAATCATCGACGAGGTGCGGCTGAACGAAAACCCCGTGGATCGGCTCTCGCGGGTCATTTCCACCCTGTTTTGGAACAACCTGACCCGGCGGCTGGACGCCACAAACATCATCAAGTTTGCCTCCGACACGAAAATCAAAACACCCCACTCAAACCCCCGCATATACATCCCGCACGGCGTCACAGACCAGTACGAGTTCTTTGTGGCGGCGGCAGAAAGCTTCACAGACGTCCGGCTGGAGGTGGAGTATCTTCCCGAACACATCACGCCGGAGTATGTCAAGTCAATCAACGACCGGCCAGGGCTGCTGACACTGGCAATGGAAAAATGTCATGATCCCACGACCGGAGAGGAGACCCTGCGCGGGTATCCGTACGTAGTCCCCGGAGGCAGATTCAACGAGCAGTATGGCTGGGACTCGTATATGGAGACGCTGGGCCTTTTGGTCGACAAGCGGGTGGATCTGGCGAAAGGCATGGCGGAGAATTTCATATTTGAGATTACACACTACGGCAAGATCCTCAATGCCAACCGGTCCTACTATCTCTGCCGGTCCCAGCCGCCGTTCCTGACGGACATGACTCTGCGTATATACGATAAGATTGCACATCAGTCCAAGGGACCAGCGGCGGACGGAACGCCGGAATGGAAAATCCCGGGCACGCCGAAGAACTTTCTGTACCGGGCGACTGTGGCGGCTATTAAAGAGTACAAAACGGTCTGGTGTGCCGCGCCGCGGCTGGACACAAAGACGGGGCTTTCGTGCTACCATCCGGACGGGCTCGGCATCCCGCCGGAGACGGAGCCGTCGCATTTCGACAGTGTACTGAAGCCGTATGCGGCCAAATACGGAATTTCGCTGTCGGAGTTCCAGCGGAAGTACAACGACGGAGAAATCAAAGAGCCGCAGCTGGACGACTATTTCCTCAATGACCGTGCAGTGCGGGAGTCGGGACACGACACTACGTACCGACTGGAAGGCCGCTGTGCCTATTTGGCCACCATCGATCTCAACTCGCTGCTGTTCAAGTACGAAGTGGATTTGGCGTATATTATCCGTATGCATTTCCAGGACAAACTGGAGCTGCCGGACGGAAGTCTGGAGACATCCTCCACTTGGGACAGACGGAGCCGCTTGCGGAGAGACCGGATCAACAAGTATCTGTGGAACGAGGACGAGGGCATGTATTTTGATTACGATATCAGATATGGCACCCAGTCGACATACGAGTCTGCCACTACTTTCTGGGCTCTGTGGGCCGGACTGGCCAGTCCCCGGCAGGCCGCTGCTATGGTGGAAAAGGCGCTGCCGAAGTTTGAGATGTTTGGAGGTATTGTTGCCGGGACGGAGAAGTCACGTGGGGAAATCACCCTGGACCGGCCGAACCGGCAGTGGGACTATCCGTACGGATGGGCGCCGCAGCAGATGCTGGCGTGGATCGGGCTGATGAAGTACGGATATGTGGAAGACACGGAGCGGCTGGTGTACCGATGGCTGTATCTGATCACCAAGGCGTTTGTCGACTACAACGGCATCGTTGTGGAGAAGTACGATGTGACGCGGCCTGTGGACCCCCACCGGGTGGATGCCGAATACGGAAACCAGGGCGCGGGGTTCAAAGGAGTGGCTACGGAGGGCTTTGGCTGGGTGAATGCCAGCTATGTGTTTGGCCTGACTTTCCTGAACTCGCATGCCCGACGCGCTCTGGGCACCTGTACCCCGCCGAATGTTTTCTTTGTTAAGGAACCGCTTGACGATGGACGCTATTGATACAGACATTGCTGGTTGCAGCTCATTGCGACACACTTGGTCATACAATACATACACCGCTGGAGATAGTATACAGTATGCATTTGCAATAGATGAGCACTAAGAGTGGTCTTGGGAATGTAGGCGGGAGGGGGCAAGATTGCTGTGAGTGACTGGAATTTGGGATGTTTATCAATCAAAACCATCTATTCCCAATAATGATTCGCCATAAGAGAAAATGGGATTCAGTTACATGTTTCAGTTGATTTTGAAGAACGGTATATGAAGGAACGGGATACGATTGGAGTATGGAAAGTGAAGATTTGCATGCAGCTTCCAAAGTAATATTCAATTCAAGTTTAACTGCAGATTTTACTTTGAAACAATTGATTGACACGCCTCAAATATAGAAAGACGCGGATCAAATAAACACAACTATCAACAAACCCCCTTTTGGCCCGGCAAAATGGTTTTGCCAGTGACCTCAGGTCTCATCTCCGGATGACCGAAAAAGAAATGTGGGGAACTTGCGTATACAGGACAGGACAGAGAATTGTCAGCTTTGAAATAATGTGACAATTGTAGCGAATGGAGAAACTCGGAATGAAGAGACGTAACAAACAAGGCGAGGGTACTCATAAGGGATGACTTGGTTCAGGAGTTGTGGTTGAAAGAATAGCTAGGATGAAGTACAGAATGTTTGCTTGGTTTAACGGCGATTGTCGTAAGTTGAAGGAGTGCGACTTCAAAGCGTTTTTGGCATACGCGAGGGGACGCATCCAGAGCAGCCAATGTTAATCCCGGGGTTGCTGATTGGCTGCTTGAAGTTTCCCCACACTGCGACTCACTGTCATCTCATGTGATGAAGGAAAGTCATACTGAGAATGCCATTGCTCTGCATAATAACCTCAAACCCCCGGTATGTACTGAATATACTCCTCACATCAATTCTCCGAGAAACCGCGACTCATGAAAGCTTCTTCCGAGGAGCTCCTACCCCAGGTTTCAGCCTCTTTGTCTCGACCCAAGATGACATGCATGACAAACAGACCAAATGCACACACTGCATGTCAGTGCATCATTACGAGAGCAAAATATTTGCATTCCGTCACATTCCACCCAAAGCTGTAAAGCCCACCTGAGAGATGAAGTATCATCGTCTCGTCTACAAACTTCATGAGTAGAGACCTAACCCATTGATCAACCTCTTCAAACCCACCAAAATCTCCAAAATCTTTTGTCGACTCTCTTATCCAACCTTTCTATCCACCCCCACAGCTCACCCTCTTTTCACCCACCTTCCGCAGCATACGCAATGCACGTCCCCATGCGCTGCATCAACCTGACATGTCTCCACCAACCCGACTTCTTCCTTGTCCACCCGCATTCCGGCTTTCCCCACATTTCACAACCATCTGCAGCCATCCCGACCCGTTCCGAGGCCGCTGTCATTCGTCCGACCTCGTATACATTCAAAATTACCTGCTAAAGTACCGGAATGCCCGACTGACGCCTTCTCCATGTCCCGCTTTCCTTCTCTCTAGACCAGGACAAGATGTGACACAGCAACATTGGGTGAATTCAACCCTCAAAGCTGTCCCCTCTCATACAAAACAAAACTCATACATCCAGCAGCTTACGGACTTCTCGAGGCTGCTGATAAAGACCAGTTGACTCTTCTGTTCTCCTTCAAATCATTCTTCTCATCATCACTCACAATATTCCCAAATACCTCCTCCTTATAACCTCACTTCCCCGCAATTGCCAACCCAACGTGAAACCTCCGCGCCTTCCTGCTTTGCCTTCCGTCCACCGATGCCGTCTTCCGTCCATTTCCCAATCCGGAATTTCCTCCACCAGCTTTAACCGGGGAGAATTTTTGATGCCAGACAGGCAAGGAGCTGTCATTGCACTTCAATTGAGGGCAATAAATGAAACTTTTCAGATCCAAAAAATTGCTAATATCTTCTCAGCTCTATTAAATATCATATTCCCTTTTTTTGTCCCAAAAAAAACCGCACATGCGCAGAAAACTCTCATAGCTTTCATCCGCCTCACAGCTGTACCGAACGGTTTGCCTGCCATACATTTGCCCCTCCATATAAATATGAGTCTTATAAATAAAGCCCAACCCCATCTTCCCCACACATCCGGCGTTTGTTTATGAGCCTTTATAGCTACTATAAACAGTCAATAGAGAGACAGAGTAGACTTGAAGCAGAAGCTCTTTTGCGACCCTCTTTTGCCACTGTTGAACACTGCTCAATAAGCCGCCAGAGCCTCAAACCTGCGCCTACTTTTACACTTACTACTTCCCTCTATCCCAAACCAATATGAAGGTTGCTGTTGCTGGAGCCGCTGGAGGCATTGGCCAGCCGTTGTCGCTGCTGTTCAAGCTGTCGCCGTATGTGGACGAGCTGTCTCTGTACGATGTGGTGAACTCGCCCGGTGTGGCCCAGGACCTGGCACACATCTCCACCTCTGCCAAAGTGAAGGGCTTTCTGCCTGCTGACGATGGCCTCAAGGAGGCCTTTACTGGAGCTGATTTGGTTGTTATCCCTGCTGGGATCCCCCGCAAGCCCGGCATGACGAGAGACGACTTGTTCAAGATCAATGCTGGCATTGTGCGGGATTTGGTGCAGGGGATTGCTGACTACT
The DNA here is from genome assembly GCA_030561065.1 of Sporopachydermia cereana. NCBI lineage: Eukaryota > Fungi > Ascomycota > Sporopachydermiomycetes > Sporopachydermiales > Sporopachydermiaceae > Sporopachydermia > Sporopachydermia cereana. The sequence continues at coordinate 10,336 of JAKTWI010000263.1, read as the reverse complement.
GCCCCAATGCCTTTGTGCTGATTATCTCCAACCCGGTGAACTCCACAGTGCCTATTGCTGCCGAAGTGCTCAAGAAGGCTGGTGTGTTCAACCCGCTGAAGCTGTTTGGAGTCACTACTTTGGACGTTGTGCGGGCCAATACCTTTGTTGCTGAGCTGAACTCGGACAAGCCGGAGAAGTATGCTGTGCCTGTCATTGGCGGCCACTCGGGAAAAACTATTGTGCCTCTGATCTCTCTGGGGTCCTCTGATCTGTACAAGAAGCTCTCCAGCCAAGAGTTGGACGAGCTGATCAACCACATTCAGTTTGGTGGTGACGAGGTTGTCAAGGCCAAGAACGGACTGGGATCTGCCACGCTGTCGATGGCCTATGCTGGCTTCAAGTTCTCTGAGTCTATTCTGAAGGCTGCGGCTGGTGAGACTGTAGAGCCTACTCCCTCTTTTGTGTACCTGCCTGGTGTCCCTGGCGGCGAGGAGATTGCCAAGGAGCTTGGCGTTGATTTCTTTTCTTTGCCTGTGAAGCTGGGCAAGGAGGGAACCGTTGGCATTGACAATGTTCTCACTAAGGCGTCTGAAGCCGAGAAGAAATTGGTCCAGGAGGCTGTCGCGGAGCTCAAGGGATCCATCACTAAGGGTGCTGAGTTCATTACTGCTGCCAAGATATAAGTATCATAGGGTTCACATGGTCGGGCAAAGTGCGAATTGAGGTTACAAAGTGAATACCATTTGAATGTTCTCTACTGACATTGTAGATTGGCGCTTCTAGGGGAGAATACGAGTATCCAGTGTGTGAGGTAATCATGGTTGATATGAGGGTAAATAGCTATGGCCGATATCACGATAGCTCTTAAGTCAGGAGTTTGCAGTCAATGAGTTTATGATTAAAACTCATAAGGTCTCTTCATAACACTGTATATATCGATCGGACTTTGGTGCAATCCTACAGGAAAAGCCAGTCGTACTGCCGGTTTGTTCAGTTTATGTTGCAGTGAGACTCACAATAGCTTCCGAAGTGCCAGAAGGTCTCATATGTTGTTGCTCAAACTATCAACCCTCAGCCGGCTCAGCAATGACAATTAACCTCAACCTCCTTTTGAGCTCAACAACAACCCCAACACTGCACTACAGTATAAGCTTGGACCTACTGTTTCATCAATATTAATCACCATGCCAATCGAATGACTATACATTAGGAGTTTTTGATAGATCGCAAGAAACTGAAGTTTGATGCCAGTTCCCAGCGACAACCTTATATTGTATGACCATTAGATGTAACCGATCTTGTTGGCAACGTCCAAAGCATCGTAGTCAGCCGTCAGCTTCACATAAGCCTTCTTGGTTCCGTTGGGCTTGATCAGAGTTCGGACCTTCTCAGCCTCAACTTCGTACAGCTTCTTCACAGCCTCCTTGATCTGTCTCTTGTTGGCCTTGATGTCGACAATGAAAACCAGAGTGTTGGAGTCCTCAACCAGCTTCATGGCAGTCTCAGAGGTCCAGGGTTGGTCGATAACCTTGAACTCATCCAGACGGGGGTAGTGAGCAACAGACTTGCGCTGGTATTTGGGGTCTCTGGCAAGTTTGAGGGTCTTGGGTCTGTGGAAAGAGGTGTTGGTTCTCACCTTCTGGACCTTGCTGGACTGAACACCCTTAAGGGCGGCCTTCTTGGCGTTGGAAGCTTTAGAGACTGTACATGATGTTAGTAAGAAGATTCAGTTCAGAGCATTATCAGTGGAGTGACACGTTCGGCTATCAATAAATGGCAAACAAACACTCAAAGGGCGGTCAAGATGAATGTGGCAAGTGCTGCGATCAATCTCCTTTACTGCCGTAAAGAGGAAGTGTTTAGAGGTGCAGTGCGGAATGGTATTTGTTGTATGGTTGACGGTTATGACTGTTGGTAGCTTGCGCTTGGAACCAGGAATTCTGCAGGTCTGTTGATTGTTGAAAATAGTATCCGCATATGATGTAGCTCTATGCAACACCATATCTGTCATGGGATTATGGTTCTGTCACAAATTTCTCCCTTTTGTTGCAAACTCTCAAACCCCTTTCCTTCGCTGAGGAAAACCACTCAATATATGCCAGTTTCCGAGTCCGACGCTGTCTATTACATACCAGCCATTGTTGTTGAGTTGTGTTATGATTATCTATCTTGCTGAGTCCAACAACGACAATAGATACACAGAACAAGATCACTCCTCCGGTTCGCGCTCAGGTATATCGTAGAGTCTATACAAACATCAAGCAAGTCAGAAAGCCTCTCGATGGGTTGTTACTATGGAGTCCTGTCCACAGTATGGGTGAGTATGGTTTTCCACACTGTGAGTCCCCTGCAGCGACTGAGTGCGTCGTTTAGGAAAACAAGCTAAAGAATGCTTAGTTGCAGCGTAGTTTCCCAAAAGGGTAACTATACGAGTAGAGAAAAAACGAGGGCACATAAGCCAGCTCAAAGCCTAACCAGTGACACGTGACCATACAGCCCTGACAAGTATTAGCTAGCGGACCATCATGAGGAGCGGGAAGATGTTGTAAATGATTTGATGAGCAGTTGTGCCAGAGATGATCAGTTTATAGGGATATCTGACCTACTGAGCTGAATGGGTAAGTATTGGAGGCCGGTTTGCCAATGAGAGCCATCGCAAGAACGGTCAAAATTGACTTGTATGGATCTCTTCATTCTCCAAAAATTCAAAATACATCCAATTGTCTTCACATTTGAGAAATACCATTCATATATACAGATATTGAAGCGCTTAGACTCTTCTGGGTCTGGGAGCCTTCACACCACCAAATTTGATAGGAGTAGCGTCACTGAGCTTAGCTACGTAGGGACGAATTCTCTCTCCTTCTTTACCCAATAGAGCGTCCTGGAAACCCTGACGACACTTCCCAAAGCCTTTGAAAATGATATCAATGTCAGCATTGAGTAGGCCCCTCTGATGAATCAAGGAGAACATCCGAGCCGCCGTCTGATAGGCTGATTCATACTCTCCCCTCAGATAGCCCTTGTATCCAGCACTGCCACATGTCATTGTCAATCGCACTCTCTGCGGCAGATTGAGATAGTACAGAACTTGCGTGTTTAGATCTTTGTCTGCGTTCTTCGACATGTAGTTCACATCTTCTTCCACCGACGAGTAGGTCAAATGCATATTGTTCTTGTGAAATCGAGCGTGCAAAATGTACTTCACCGTCCGAATTCCATTCTTGTTTATCAGCTGGGTCACGGCATTGGGCGAGAAGTTGTGCGAGCCCAACGCATTGTGTGCCTTCTTCATATTTGTATCAAACAACGCCCCCTGAGACCCCCCAGGCGCTCGCACAGCACATGTCGACGTGATAGTTCGAACCCCGGCCGCTCCCGTAGGCACCAAGGCACGACCGCTGGGGCCCTTCAGTATCTGCCGCAACATCGTTCCCCGCCTATAAATACTCGGAGAGCCGCAAAATCACAAAGACCGCTCTTCCAGCTCCAATAACTCATTAGCCAACCAACAGCTTCCTACTCTTCAGCCTTCATCATCCTTCACCTTCTTTCAAGAACATTGCATTTGCTTCGGCGATCAAATCTCCAATTCGGACAAGTGTTACCCGGGCTTGTTTTATGATGACATAATACAAAATATGCAGGGCGGGGAAACGGAGAGGAGACGCCAGGCTCAAAGCGTTGTATCTCACAAGACTACTATCAGTTTCTACTTCATTTGCTTTTTCCTCTACTTATATTGCGCAAGTGGCTCTGGAGTTGTAAGGGAGACTGTAAGAGGGGCTTGAAGTAACTCTCAAACCACGCTGACTGCTGAAAGGCTTTCTGACAAGCAGCCTGAACCTGGGGATCTGTTGGACACAATGACAACCTTAGCCATATAATACGGAGCACGAGACTAGCGTTCACTACTAGCTTGAGCGGCTTTGATTGACAGAAGCTCATATATAGTAAGCGTCAGGTTTGCTTGTTGCTCTCAGTTTGAGACCCGTTTTGGCTTTTGGAGGCTGGCTGGAAGAAAGGAGTTATCACATCAAATACTCAGATGGATGGATTGGTCAATACTTGGCTGGCAAACCAGTATTGCTACTGCCACAATGCCTTTCGACGAGATGGCAGCAAAACAGCCCTGAAAATATCAGATAAAGTCTTGCTGGGAAAGGGGGCCTTTGGGTGCGTGTATGAAGCAACTGTGGAGGAAACCGAACCCGCCCGAGAATCATCGACTTATGTGGTTTGTAAGGACGATGGCTCAAAGAGGAAACACTCTCACCCAGAGGATGATGACAAACACCTCAGAGTTGCAGTGAAAACCCAGCTTTCAGACACCTGCTACAAGTTCAGGGAACTGGACATTCTCAAGTCTGTCAAGCACCCAAACATAACGAATCTGCTGTACTATTTCACCGACAGGAAAGAAGATCCCCAAAGCGATATTCAAATCGATGAACGAAGCAGCGAGCTCTTCTACAATATCGTGCTGGAGGTCATGCCTATGGACCTCAGCAAGCTGCTGCGCCTCAATAAACGGCTCTCCTGTCTTGAGATCAAACTCCTGACATATCAACTTCTAAGGTGCATTGACTATCTGGAATCCCTCAACATATGTCATCGGGATATCAAGCCGCCAAATGTGCTGGTTGATCCGCTGACTATGAGACTGAAAGTGTGTGATTTTGGTTCAGCCAAAATCATATCCCCGACACCAGCAACAAGCTCGGCCCCAGTGACAACATACATCTGCTCGCGCCATTACAGAGCCCCGGAGCTCATTTTCAACTATGCTGACTATGGAATGGAGGTTGATTTATGGTCTGTCGGTTGCATTATGTGTGCCATGCTTCTGAAAAGACCCATTTTCTATGCCCGCACCTCTGTTAGCAGCAAACACGAAACGAGTCTCCAGAGACTGAACAGCGATCAGCAAGAAGCTTCAAGTGACTATCTCAAGTTATTGGACAAAAGGGTGGCAACCGACAGCACAGGATACAGCTTTTCTGTGGCAAAGGCGCTGATTGAAACAATGGCGACATATCTAGGAATGCCAGAGAAAAGTGTAGTGGAGCTGTACTTATCTAAAACGAACCCTCGGATGAAGGATACCAAGGATTTCAAGAGTTTTGTACACTGGATCAAAGACGTGTGTGCCGATGTGGAAGGCGGACACCCCCACAAAAAGAGCTTTTTGAGTTTTCTGGGCTTTGGCAGCTCGAGGGAGAAGGAGGCACATGTGAAGCTCAATGGGGAATCGCATGCTGCAGAATGCGCTCAGGCCCTGAAATCAGATCCTCAGGCCATCAAAAGCAGATACATCAACCAATTCATCACCGCTTTTGAGCGCCAAATGAACACCTTGTCTGTCGACGCTATTACCAACTCACCGATATCGCCCTCATTGGAACCACAAGTTGTGGTGAGTGATTCTGTGAAGAAATATCTTCCCCGTCTTCAACCACATTACACTCCACTTTCAGAGACCGAGGACACTCGGCAGATTCTGACTGTGACAGCCGAGCTGCTCAGGTACGACTATAGACTCAGGATCAAACCGAAAGAGGCTCTGAAAGAGCCAATGTTTGACGAGGTAAGGAAGATCATCGAAGCTTTGCGATTGGAAAAAGAGAAGGTGCAGGAAGCGAATCCGAACGGACTCCAGAGTCAGTATCTCTACAGAGACGTGATTGTCGGTCCCTATTTATTCCCGGAAGAGCTCAGCTAGAGTTTAGCTTTCTGACATCGCGGCTTGCTCTGACTCTGTTGTCTGGCTCTTAGGGTCTTATACTTCAGCTTATACTTCAGCTATTCCCTTCCTTCCTCTTGGCCTGGCTATATGTCAACTCACAACCGCCCATAACTTGAGCACCTTCACTGCTATCAAGTATCAGCAAGTAGCTAATGACCTCCGCTCTACAACCATCAGTTCCTCCGAAACTTTAATACTCTCACTCAACAACTTCAATACATTAATCCCACTTATAGCCGGTCCCACATCCCACTTCTCTGACAGGTTTCGTTGCACATCAGGTCTCATCTCATACCACACTGTCCCATAACCAGTAGAGCTCTACCAAAAGCCCCTAGACCCTCACATGAGGCAACACCCACCGGCACATGCTCACAGACCCTCCATAAAAATCTCCAGCATTCCCCTCCTCATTCCCAGACCCTCGGCTGCTCCCCATGGCAAAACAAACGAAGATCTGATTCAAGAGAAACAACACAGTAAGAGCGGGAAATGCCTACACCAGTGGCAAGCTATTAAAGCAGAGATATACGCTATAAAACAGGACAATTGCTGGGTTTTACTGTGAATATTAAGGCATACTCACTCATACTGTGCAATTGAGACCCTCCGCTTTGGGCAACAATCATACCGAAGCAGCAAGTGTTTCAAGGAGAAAAGCAATCAATTGTTTACAACCCCATCTCAAACTCCCAACTGTCATCTTCGTCTGCCATCCCAACGCGCCGATTCACTGTTTCGCGACCTGCAAACAAGTCCTTCAGACTTCCCCACAAACCCAAGCTGGTAACTGCAGGTTTGGTGCAAACTCGGAAAGACGGCTGGCTACACACTACTGTTTATCTGTCCTTTCTCTCCTCTACTATAAGAACATCCCAGTCCATTTCGCCAGTGTAATTCTGAAACTCCAGCCACCACAAACATGGAGGCCATTCTGGATTTCTCCCAAGAGCTCGACGTCGACCTGCTCGACAGAGTCGTGGCCACAATGTACAGTGGCACGGGAGCCGAGCAGCAGGCCGCCCAGCGGCTGCTGGCCCAGTTCCAAGAACACCCTGACGCGTGGCTCAAAGTGGACCGGATTCTGCAGTTCTCCAAAGACCCGCGGACCAAGTTCATTGCCCTGTCTATTCTGGACAAGCTGATCAAATCCAAGTGGAAGGCCCTGCCGCAGGAGGAGCGGCTGGCCATCCGCAACTTTCTGGTCAATATGATCTTTGGCATGTGCAATGACGAAGACACGTTCCAGAACCAGCGGTCGCTGATCAACAAGTCGAATCTGGCGCTGGTGGAGATCATCAAACAGGACTGGCCGCAGGACTGGCCCACATGCATTCCGGACATCATTGCCTCGTCGCACACTACTATGAATGTGTGTGAGAACAACATGGTGGTGTTCAAGCTGCTGTCGGAGGAGATTTTCGATTACTCTGCCGAGCAGATGACGCAGGCAAAGGCGCAGAACCTGAAGAAAACAATGGGCGAGCAGTTCAGCGAGATCTTCCGTTTGTGCTGCGAAGTGCTGGAAAAGTCCCCCAAGGCCTCCCTTATTGTTGCCACTCTGGAGAGTATCTTGCGCTACATCCACTGGATCCCCCTAGGGTACATTTTCGAGACCTCTATTCTGGAGATGATCTCTACTCGGTTTCTGCCTGTGCCCGAGAGTCGCAACGTGTCGCTGAAGTGCCTGATTGAGATCTCCACTCTGATTGACTCCAAGTACGATCCCATGTTCCTGGCCATGTTCATCAATGCCATGAACAACATCAACCAGCTGCTGCCGCTGGAAACGGATCTGGCCAGCACATACCAGCGCAGCAACTCCAACGACCAGGAGTTTGTCCAGGACCTGGCGATCTTCCTGTCTACGTTCCTCACTAACCATCTGTCTATAATTGAGAAAGACGAGACGGAGGATCTGCTGATCAACGCGCACCAGTATCTCATCAACATCTCTAAAATCCAGGAAAGGGAAGTGTTTAAAGTGTGCTTGGACTACTGGAGCAGACTGGTGAGCGACCTGTACGACGAGGTGACTCAAATTCCGAAATCGCAGCACATCAACCCCATCAACCAGCTGGACCTCATGTCTACTTTCTATTCCGGAGCCGGCGCCGTAGACCCTGCAATCTTGCGCCAGTTCCCGCTGAGGAAACACCGCTACGAGAAAATACTCAGCGAACTGCGGCTGGTGATTATAGAGAACATGGCCAAACCGGAAGAGGTGCTTGTAGTGGAGAACGACGAAGGGGAGATTGTGCGGGAGTTTGTCAAGGAGAGCGACACCATTGTGCTGTACAAGAGCATGCGGGAGGTGCTGGTGTATCTCACTCATTTGGACGTGATGGACACCAAAGCCATTATGACCGACAAGCTGGCCAAGCAGATTGACGGCTCAGAGTGGTCGTGGCACAACATCAACACTCTGTGCTGGGCCATTGGATCCATTTCCGGAGCCATGAACGAGGAAATGGAAAAACGGTTCCTGGTCACTGTGATCAAGGACCTGCTGGCGCTGACAGAGATGAAGAAGGGGAAAAGCAACAAGGCTGTGGTGGCGTCGAACATCATGTATATTGTAGGCCAGTACCCGCGGTTCCTCAAGGCGCACTGGAAGTTCCTCAAAACGGTAGTCAACAAGTTGTTTGAGTTCATGCACGAGACGCATGAAGGCGTGCAGGATATGGCCTGCGACACGTTTATGAAGATATGCGTCAAGTGCAAGAAGCATTTTGTTGTGGTGCAGGAAGGAGAAACGGAGCCCTTCATCAACGAGATCATCCACAATCTGGACTCCATCACTGCTGACTTGGAACCGCTGCAGATCCACGTGTTTTTCGAGGCCTGTGGCCTGCTTGTGGCTGCCCAGCCCAACGAGACAATCCGCAACCAGCTGCTGCAGGAGCTCATGGCGTCTCCCAACATGGCCTGGAAAGCGCTGATCCAGCAGGTGTCGTCCAATACGGAACTGCTGACGATCCCTGACACGATCAAAATCATTTCCAATGTGATGAAGTCGAATGTGGCGGTGTGCAACTCCATGGGGCCGTACTTCTACCCGCAGCTGGAGCAGATATACTTGGATATGCTTTCTCTGTACCGCATTGTGTCGCAGCTGGTGTCCACTTTTGTTGCTACCGATGGCCAGATCGCCACCAAAACTCCTAGAGTAAGAGGCCTGCGAACGATTAAAAAGGAGGTGCTGAAGCTGGTGGAAACGTATGTCAGCAAGGCAAATAACCTGGAGGATGTAGTGCAGAAACTGACCCCTCCTCTGTTGAAGGCTGTGCTGGAGGATTACAAGACAAATGTGCCTGACGCGCGAGATGCCGAGGTGCTGAACTGCATGACTACGCTTATCAATCGTGTCGGCAGCTCTATTTCCGAGGCCATTTCCATGATTCTGTCTAATGTGTTTGAGTGCACTTTGGATATGATCAACAAGGACTTCACTGAGTACCCTGAGCACCGCATTGAGTTCTACAAGCTGCTGCGGGAGATCAATCTGAAGTGCTTTGAGGCACTGATTCAGCTCCCAGGGGCCGGGTTTGAGTCTCTGATCAGTGCTGTTTTATGGTCTTTCAAGCACAACAACTTTGAGGTTGAGTCGTCTGGTTTGCATTTCGCCATTGAGCTGCTGGACAACGTGTCCAAACTGCCTGCCAATGACTTCACCAACGCATTCTACCAGCGTTTCTTCTTCCCTATCATGTCCGATACTTTCTACGTCATCACAGACCCCGATCACAAGGCTGGGTTCAAGATGCAGTCTCAGTTGCTGTCGAAGCTGATTGATTTGGTGGAAAACAACGTGATCCAAGTGCCTTTGTATCAACCGGATGAAGCGCCTCCAGGCACCTCGAACTCTGACTACCTCAAAGTGTACCTCGGCATGATGCTGCTGAATGCTTTCCCTAATCTGCAAAAGCTGCAGATTGATAACTTTGTCCAGACGCTGGTGTCACAGTACCGGGACTTGCCCCGGTTCAGAGGCACTCTGAGAGATTTTTTGGTGCAGATTAAACAGCACGGGGGAGATCCTACAGACTACTTGTTCCGAGATGATAAGGATCTGGAGCTGAAGGAGAAGCAGAAGGCGCAACGGGAGAGAGCTATGAAGGTGGGAGGTTTGATGAAACCTTCAGAAATGGAGGACGATGATTAGACGGAGTTAGTGGCTCTTTGCTGTGTTTGGTCTTTCCAGAATTGGTAGGGTGTTGTTGAGGCCGTTTGCAGTTGGCTGCTGCAAAATGTACAGTCAATGCTTTTCAGGTATCCTCCAGGTTTATTTTGCTTCTCCAATCGGTGATAATCTTCAAGTCTGAAATCGAAACATAAATGAGACGGCGATATTGTTACATTGTCAATAGACACGCAGCCAATAATAAATAATCAAACATATACAAATGCGAATGTGGATGGGGGGTTGTTAGGCTAGTGAGGTGATGAGAGACCTTTGAAGCGGGGTGAGCAGACGAGTCAGCAATATCTATACTACATCCACGAGACCATCCGGTTTATAGGAACTAAAAGCAGTCCGTCTATTGAGAGCGTTTTTTTTTTTTTTTTTTTTTTTTTTTTTTTTTTTTTTTTTTTTTTTTTTTTTTT
>JAKTWI010000262.1:0-29497 GCA_030561065.1 Sporopachydermia cereana | reverse complement strand
CTGCTGAGCCTGCTGAGACTGCACAACAGCAGCCTGGGCCTGCGGAGTACCCTGAGCCACCTGAACACCTGCCTGAGCTTGGACACCAGCCTCGTATCCCCGACTATCTCTCAAGGCACCGTTGCCGTACTGATTGTACATATTGAAGTTCTGACGGTTATCGTAACCAAACTCCATAGAAGGGTAGGCAGGGTAGCCAGGCACGCTTGATTGGTAGTTATAGTTGTAGGGTTGAGGGGCAGTTTGAGCCTGCTGAGGGGTCTGAGCTTGGCCGGCCTGAGAGACCTGAGCAGCCTGAGGCTGTTGCGCTTGTTGCCTGGGATCCTGGTAGATCTCATTGTAGCGGCCAAAGTTGTTGTACTGTCTCTGTTGTTTTTGCTGCTGCTGCTGCTGCTGCTGGTGTTGCTGCTGCCGTTGTTGATGTTGTTGATGCTGTTGGTGCTGCTGTTGCTGTTGTTGCTGTTGCTGTTGCTGTTGCTGCTGTTGCTGCTGTTGCTGCTGCTGTTGATAAATATACTGCTGTTGAGCTTCGCTAGACGACGTCTGGGGCTGGCTTTGCTGGCCTCCAACACTCTGAGCAGACTGGCTCGACTCGCTATCAGCAATACTCAGCGAGCCAAAAGAGATTCCAACTCTCTCCACATGAGAAGCATTGGTGGGAAGAATGACAGGCCCGTCCTGGTTGAACCGTCTCTGAAATCTGGTCTGAGAAGAACCAGAACCAGAACCAGCACCAGATGCCTGAGAGCTTCTTTCTCCCAGTTTCACGGCAGAAGAAGAGACCGACAACACCTCACTATTAACATCAACCTCAGAAGTGACTGACGAAGTAGGGATATGTACAGATACATCAGGCACTTTGCTCAAGTGTTCGGCAGTCAGTTCGTCCGAGGAGGCAGCTGGGGCAACAGTCTCTTCAATGACAGTCTCCTCCACAGTTTGCTCCACAACAACAGGAGCAGCTTCCTCATCGCCTACAGTCTCTTCAGTAGCCTCAGCGGCAACAGCCGTCGCCGTCACCTCAACAGATTCAGCCACAATCTCAGCCTCCTCAGCCACAGGCTCCGCCACAGGCTCGGGCTCAGGCTCGGCTTTTGTCACCACCTCCACAACCACTTCCTCTACTTTCTCAACCTTGGGCTTGGGCGGAGCAGCCTTCTTAGCACCAGAGGCAGCAATAGCAGCCCAAGTCATCTTCTTCACCTTCACCTCAGGTGTTGCGGCTTTAGGAGCGCTTTCTTCCGACGCTGGGGTCTGTGCGGGTTCCGGGGCTGTTTGAGCCTCTGCAGGTGCAGGCACCTCTTCTGGAGCAGCTTTTTCCTCTTGGGGCTGCTCGGCCAATTTGGGTTCCTCCTGCTGTTCTTGCACCAGCTCTTCTTTAGCAGGAGCAGGGGCAGCCACTGGTTTCAGCGACTTGGGTTGTGACAAAGCAGATGCCCAGGACGGCTTACTACTGGTTTGCGATTTGGAAGCGGCAGCTGTCTCAGCTGGTGTGGAAGTCGATGCAGGGGTTGTGGAGGGAGCAGAGTCGGCTGTCACCGCGGCAGCAGCAGCCAGAGCGTCTTTGTTAGGTTTACTAGCAGCATTTCGGGGCTTTGCTTTGCCTTTTGCTGCCACAGATTTTGCCGCCGTGGCCGGGTTGGGAAAGTTTCGGTTTCTTTGCCTGGGGGGTTTGGAGAACCCATCAGCGGCAGCAATCGGAGCCGTTTCTTCCTTCTTGGGTTTTTTCTCCTTTGGTTGCTTTCTCTTCACTTCCCCCCATTGGGACGCATGGCCTTCTGTTATACGCGACACGGCATCTTCAAGACTGCCGTCTGTTTCCGACAGCACATATAGCAGGTCCACTTCTGACCAGTCTGGGAATAGTTCACTCAGATTGCCGACCTGTGAGCCATACAGCGCTTTCAGCCGCAGGGTCTCTTCGTCCAGAGTAGCAGCAGAATCGGTTTTGGGCCGTCGCGGGTTGTGGCCTCGACCGGCCCTCGTTGGCCGGGACTCTGTCGACATTATGTTTATGTATATATGTGGTTGTGATGCGAGAGAATAGGAGCAGGTACGAGACTAGTCAGCAAACTATGTCTGAACCCACAGGAGATGTGAAAAGGGAACTTGTGAGCAAGGAGCTGTTCTGCAATAACAAGTCAAGCAGTGCAAATCTTGCTTCAGGCAATCAAACCCCTACCGTCAAATCCCTGATTCCTTGACAGGTTCCTCAGTCACCATACAAAACACAAGTCCAGAGTATCTAAACCAGCTCTGTAGCTCTGATGAGAACCAATCAGCCAAACAACCGTTCGTGAGTTGCTCCTGACGTAGCTATTATCCAGTTAGTATGGTCCATACATGGAAAACCACTTTGGCAAAATCCGAGTCGTGAGATCAATTATCTCCATCCAATCATCAGAACATACCGGTCAATCAGTGCTTGTCCTGTGTGTATGCAGTTTGCTTTTGTCAACACTACAGTGACTTTCTCGCTTGTTAATCTAAACACTGCACTGCTCACAAGATCGCGCCAAATGCACTCATAAAAACATCAAGAGACTCTCCACTCTGTAGTTTGGTGATACTGAAAATCCCTTTCTGAGCTGTGAAAGGTGGAAGGATGTGGAATGCGGCGTTGGCCGGTTTTGGCGTCTGTGTCATGAGATGAATTTTCACTTTTGTCCGGACATGAGTCACGTGAGTGAAAGCTGGGGAGAGAGAGGTGAAATAATGTAGGGATGTGAGGAGATGAATGAATGATTATGAGTTGAAAAGAGGCGTTGTGGTGATAGTTTTAGTAGGGCTTATTATTTCAGAGTATTGTGACTGAGTTGCTAAGCAGTTGCCGCTATGACTGTTCGACACCTGTCATGACCAGTGTGGAAGTTGCAAGGCATCTGAAAGATACACTGTGACAAAGAAGGGAGCCAGGATGTCGCGAACCATTGAATTGGAGTCTAGGGAGACTACAGGAGAGATCAAGTAATATTAGGAGTTGTTTATTCTAGTGTGCCTCCTGAGAGGTTTCTGGATTCAGCTCATGAGGAGACAGTAAGAATTGGGCCTGTAAACGTTGAAGTTGTGATGAGCTTCCAATGTATGACAATGACATGTCTTGAGACATCGAACTCAGACAGTCGCAGGGAACGTGATAAAGTGACTGCACTTCATATCACAGTGTATTTGAGCCCGCATAGCAAGATTTCGAATGCAAATCACCTCTTTTCTGATATTCACCATTTCTACTTTTCGGTTGCCAGCAACTGGTGGTGCTCAATTGACTTTCAATCTCAACCTCATTTTCCAAGCGTGTCAGGGTATCTCTCCATCCTGACATTTCGTTTTGAGACGAAATGATTGATTGCTCAATTGGGAAACGCTGAAACTTCGGATTAAATGGCTGGCTCTGAAGGCTTCAGAGCCTGAGATGTGGTCAATTAGATGGTAGTTCTAACATTGATTTGATAATAAACTATGTCATCTAGCTGATTTTTCTTCTCTTGTCGTCAGTTCAATCAATTGAAAGGCTTGACCCTGGAGGGTCATCGGATTGCTCGTATTAAGCATGTGACGTTCGCCGGTATAATAGAGGTTGGGGTGTAGCATTGCTGCACCTTTCATCACGTGATGGAGGAGTTAGTCACATGATCTGAGATCCACCCAGTTGATGGAGTGAATTGAAAAGATTGATATTTTAAAACTGAATTCTATCGGAGAAGAGGATGATTATATTGAGTCTTGGTTAGATGGCTGGCCTGTCTTTGGCCGGAGTCTAGCCCCACTAACAGAGGTACGATTGTAGACGCAGTTCTCTTGAAACCTCCCACCCTCTGGGTTTCTCATTGATAGTGTGCCCATGATTGGATACAAATCTGTTTTAATGTTACACTTTTTTCGGAGTATTGAGTGACTTTAGCGTCTTTTGTGCAGGTAGCCCTTCTCGCTTAGGGTTCGCTCGATTGACTTCCAAAAGAGCTCCACGACTTCACTATCCCTGAAGCGTCTTGTTTTATCCAGAGCGATGCAATCGACATTCCACTTCTTGACAGCCTCGGGGATTTTCTCGCCCTGATAGTAGAAGCAGAAGCCTTTGATCTTTTGAAAGAGTTCCTCCGGGTTTGACCATTTGTACTTCTTGAACTGCCATTCTTGCCCAGTAGTAAAGACAGCGACCACTCTGTCCCAATACTCTGGTTTGAACTTCGTGACAGAATCCACAACCAAAAACCGAATAGGTCGTTCCAATTTGGGGGAGTTGCGCGTAATATACAGATGATCGGTGTTTGACAATCCCATGCTCGAAGAGTCGATGAATTGACCTTTTTCGAAGAAAGCTTTTGCATTTTTCAGGTTGATCAGTGCCGATGCCGATGGAGGAAGAATGATTATGGGGTCTTTCAGTATCTTTGTTTTGGCAGCACTGACCTCCGCTGTCTTGAAGACTTCGGGATTTTGCTTCAGAGGCTTCATTATACTCTTTTCGCATTCTATCATTGCAGATGTGAAATTCTGCCAGCCATCAGTTAGTAAGGGAAGTTGAAACCCCATTGATCTCACCTCTGAGCTCAATACTATACTTACAACTCTCTTGGAGCCATGCAGCTGGGAGTTGTGATCCAAAATGTCAACCTCATTGTCCTGCAGGACTTTGGCAATCCCCGTCAGCACTTTCCGTTTCAATGGCACAGTCGTCCCCTTAGTCTTTGACGTCTTATGCACATCCGACTCAATGAACTCCGACTTATCGGTCTTGCCTGACAACCACGTCACCAGATCAGTACGGGCCATGAACTCAATGAACGTAACATTGTGCTCCTCACATTTCTTCATATAGTCATTGACACTCAGGTCTCGACACAGCCAGCAGTTATATACGACCCGCAGCTCATGTTTCTTGCCATCAGTTTGGAACCTCGTGATCTCCAACAGCGGAAACACCACACCTTTGTCCTTCTCGCCCCTCGTAATCAACAAATGCGTGGCTTCTGATATGCTGTCCGTAGCTTCGGCAGTTGGCTCGGGTCCCTTCAGCAGCTTTAGCGTCTGTTTCTTCACCAGAGCCGCCCGGAGCAGCGACAAGGGGTCTGCTGTGGATGACATTCTCGCCTCTTTTCCCGCACAATCAACTCCTCCAAGTACTTGGCACCCTTATGCCGCTCATCTCCACTAACAACAACTGAAATGCTAGTACTTTAAAGCTTCATATTCAGTTATATCACAGTCAACATGAGTTGAATCTGTTTTTCATACTTTGAGCATCAACGGATTGACAGGGGGGAGGCGCAAGACTGTTAAGTATTATATGATTACATAATATGCAATTGCTTATCGGCTGCCCTCCAGGCACTCAGAGCGGACTGGCAGTCTGAAGAGAATGTGAAGGAAGCGATAACAACAATAAAACGTAACACTTGAGAGAAAAAAGGACCTCAGTGTTGTTGCTCATTGAGTGTAGCTGTTGTGATTGTTGGCCGTAGACTGCTCCTCTGCTCTATTCCTGTACTGTACTCTGGGATCACTTAGTCAGCATGCTCAGATGATTGGGATACGGAAATCGCTATACAGCAACACTTATAAGCACTCAACTGCTGAGACAGAAGTGTAGTGGAAACCTCTCCGCAGATATATGATGTAACTGCAACTAGCTGACGCAGCTTGGAAGCCACTATGGATAAAATAACCTCTTGGTTTCTTGAGGGCAAGAAAACGCTGGCCGAGGCTGAGCAGATATGCCTGCAGGCCAATGAAGTGGCCCACAGTCTCCGGTTGGGCCACCAGGAGGCTACAA
Organism: Sporopachydermia cereana; assembly: GCA_030561065.1. Lineage (NCBI taxonomy): Eukaryota > Fungi > Ascomycota > Sporopachydermiomycetes > Sporopachydermiales > Sporopachydermiaceae > Sporopachydermia > Sporopachydermia cereana. The sequence goes on along the minus strand of JAKTWI010000262.1, from coordinate 23,724 downwards.
TCAACTTATCGCGGATCGAATTTTATACGACGGCCGTTTCACAGCAGCTGGGTGTACTGCATCAGATAGAAGAGGTCTCTTCCATGTACGTTGCGCAGGTACATCGGTTGGAGAAGGTATGTGACTGAAATACATAAGATGAGATGACAATGCCAACACTGATGTATCATATGTCTAACGATAGAACTGCTACCTGTAGCATATAGTGAGCGAAGTAGCCAGAAGCAAAGTGGAGCTTACCGCAGTTGTGGACGAGCTGAGATCAATTGAGGTGGATGAGAAACTGCAAGAAAAACAAGACAATGACACTCACATACTCCCTATATATAAAGCGGAACTGTCAGACATAACAGCCAGAAGTGACTCTGACACTTCACAACATGCATCAAAACGAAAGACACTCCACGAGTTCATATCTGAAGACTCCATTAATGAGATAAACCAAGAAATAACCACTTTGAGGCAGAAGCTGGAGTCAACAATTGACATCTACTCTGACAGTCTTGAGTGCTTCAGAGAGAAAATAGCAGCCAGTGAGAAAAGCATCACAGGCATAGAAATTCGTGTCAACGCGACAAACACCTCAGAAACTGTTGACAAACTGATTGTCACTGTGGAGGATGTGCTGCACGATATGGCCCAGATTCTGGAGTCTTTCACTACTCACTATGATCTATGCTCCCGAGCAATGAAGCTAACCCAAGGGTCGGAGATCCCTCAGGACGAGCAGGAGCTAAATCAGATTATGGATATACTACAAAACGACTGGCAAGAAATGCCAGGTGTTTTCAATGAACTGCTGGAGTTGCGCAATGTGATGGACGAGACAAGAGTGAAACTGATAAATATATACAATGCCTATCTTGACGCCAGACTGGAGTTGGAGGAGATTGTCACTCATATAACCACTTTCAACAAGGATAATGTTGATTGTGAGAACACGAATGCTTCAGCCAAGATGTCTATGAGCTCCTCAACTCTGTCTAGCGAAGATCCGAGAGAACATACAGAGGTGAAACAGCATTCTCCGCTGGACAAGTCATTCATTCCACAGTTGCTGGCCGATTGTGTGCCAAACTTACAGGCTCTCTATAGTGTGAAATCCAACTGCTTGGCACTGGCTGAGTACTATCGGAAATTCGTGCGGGCTTATTACCAGTTGCTTGTGGAGATCGATCGCCGGCGACAGAGTCAGACTTCACTTGAAGAATATGTGAGACAGGTTGCTGCCACTCTGCAGAACGAAACAGAGGTGGAGATGATGCAACGGAATGCCTTTATGGAGAAGTATGCTGCGTATCTGCCAAGCGACATCTGGGCTGGGATTACTTCTCGGCCGACATCTTATGAAATTGTATCGCACAATAGGTTTGAGATTCCACTATTGGGCAGGTCAGCTGTTGAGTTGGCACGAAGGAAAATTGAAGATTATCAGCTGTAAGTCAGAGACCTGACGTCAGACTCTCTATATTTATTCACAGCTTAACATAACGTATATACAGGAAATGGCGTTAACTCAATAAGCGATTGCTGCTACCGTCGCTATTGTTCAATCTCTATCGTTCCATCATTGATAACGTTTTTCCAAGTCAAGGAACATTCGCCTTGTGTCATTCACACTCAGGACTTGTGGACTTTTGCTCTTTCTGTGTTTCACAGAAATCATTCTCTGGGCATCTGCAACCTCTTTTTCACCAATAACAATGACATAAGTGTACCCCTTCAACAGACTATCTTTGATTCGTGCTCCCAGCGTCTCATTTCTTGCATCCACGTCAACATAGAAAGTGCTTGAGTTTAAAGGAGCCGGGGAAAAGTCAACAACGGCCGCTAATTTGCCAGTTCCTTTCGCTTCCTCTTCCGCCAACTGCCGCAAGTCTTGCGAAAATGGCAACTTGGCAATAACATCGTCTGTCAACTCCTCAAAGGATTCAACATTCGCCTTGCCTGACAGAAAAACAGCCACTTTTCTAGCGTAATCCTCATGTCGGGCTGCCACGGGGATAACTACAGCCTGTCTTGGAGACAACCAAAAGGGCCAATGGCCTTCATAATGGTCAATAAGTATAGCCATGAACCGCTCCAAAGAGCCGTATATCGCCCGATGGATCATAACTGGCTGCCTCATCTCCACAGTACCGTTCTTTATATCTCCCGACCGGTATTGTAATTGGAACCGAGCGGGCAGCTGGAAATCCAACTGGATAGTACCTACTTGATGTTCTTTACCGTTATTGTCTTTCAACAGAACATCAATTTTCGGCCCATAGAAGGCGCCATCTCCGGGATTGATTTCCCATTGCTTCCCAGAGTGCGTCAAAACGCTCTTCAGTGCTTCTTCAGCATCTTCCCAGTCTGCCAAAGACCCAATGTACCCTTCAGGTCTCGTGGACAGTACCATCCGGTACTCTCCCAATCCAAAACACTGGTAGATAGTGTTAAGCATCTGCAGCGTGGATTGGATCTCACTGTATATTTGGTCTTTGCTGCAGAAGATATGACCGTCATCCTGATGAAACCGTCGCACTCTTGTTAACCCAGTCAGTGCTCCAGATGCTTCATTTCTATGCAAAGGGGAGAAATCAGAGTATCGTATAGGCAGCTCGTGATACGATCTGTCAAAGCGCGCAAACATCACACAGTGTCCAGGGCAGTTCATGGGTTTCAGTCCGTATTCTTCTTCTCCAGCTTCAAAGTAGCTTTCCCCATTCTCATTCACATGTTCGTGGGATTCAGCAGCAAGATCGGGCTCAAACCCCGAGACCCGGAACATGTCCTCCTTGTAGTTATCCCAATGCCCGCTTTTCTTCCACAGCTGTGATTTGTATATGATAGGAGACACCACCTCCTGGAACCCGTAGATGAGCTGCTGGGCCCGCATAAACTTGATGAGCGAGTTGAATATGCGGGTGCCGTGAGGAAGGAAAAACACACTCCCCGGAGTAACAGGGTGAGTCATATACAGCTGTTGCCGGATTCCAATTTCCAAGTTAGACACAGCTGTGCTTTGAATGGTTGCTTTGTTGGTATTGGAAAGACTCCGACTGGTAAATAATCCGCGCCGGCATTCAGATCTCCCGCTTAGCCTCTGCTTCCAGGGGTTAATGTGACATATCGATAAGCGGCTGATTCCACTATGGGCATTGTACGATTCTCTGAAGGAGCCGCTCCTTCCAAGCGCCCTTTGGGCGACTTTTAGTGGGCTTATACTGCTTTTCACCATTGGGCGATCAGTTTATAGTCCAAGGGGGGCCATTCCGAGTTCGGAAATTCACCACACCTACCCTGCACCCAGAATATAGAGGATGTTTTCGTGAAAGCAAAAAATGACCGCAGCACTTGAACTTCTGAAGCCCTTGATCTCCGATAGACCCTGCGTTTATTCTGAATTGAACAGCGTGATTTGCTCTGATGAATCTCATCGATGAATAAATGAGAATGTATGGGCATGCAACTATATGTACGTTCTGCATACCGGGTCCTTCAATGCGAAAGGAGACGCGTGGGGCTCAGGAGAATGACAAACCAGTTGAATCAGCTAGACCCGGAGACAAGATAGAAAACAATCAAGCAGTATCCTAGTAGCTGGCTAATGCTATATATACTCAAAGTAAAGCTATAGCCAGCCTCAAAGTTCATATCCTCCAGCCTGATGATAGAGCGTCGAACATCCTGTCTCCCTTCGACCAGCATTCACTGGGGGAGAGGTTCCATTCTTGCATGAAGTTGTATGTATGTTTCGACTTACGTGAGCTATGAATCATGCTACATAAAAGCCATTTGATGTTGTAACCACATAAAAGTGGGAATTGGACACCAACAACGAATTACTCAATGTAAGGAAAAATACACGTTCATTGACTGTACAATAGTCTCTTCTCTGCATAAATCATGCATTAGCTTGCATGCAAGCTGACATGGAAATTGACCTTCGCGTCTCACCTCATTTGGGGTTACATGTGAGAAACACTAAACTTGATTCACTAGGTAATGTTTATCGCTAGATCATCACAGAAGGATGAGTGATGATGTCTCTCCATTATCAAAAGTACGTTTCTTTGCCTAGCTGTTCAGCTGAAGTTTGGGTCTTAGTTATGTTGCTGTGACATAAGGAAGGACTGTTTTAGCTCTCTGGAGTCTGAGATTATAGGACTGGTTATGATAGGAACGGGGTTGAGGCAGCAGGGTTGAGCTTTGTGGGCAATATTGTCTCTGGACTCATACACAAGCTGAGTTGTCAGTTCACAGGTGATTTGAGCGGTGATAAAAGTCTGACAAAACTTATACCCTGTAGACCCTGCAATTGAACGTTGAGGAAGGCTCACAGGAGGATTGAACCTTTAATAAAGGTGTTTGCAGACACTCGGTAGTCGAAGTTAGAGGAGAGGTTGGAGCTGTATCAATGTGATTATCTCATTCTGGCTGTGACTGATCTAAGTATTACTGGAGTTGAAGACAGTGTGATTGCTTTACTGTAGCACCACAACACACAATGGAACATGTCAGCTACGCGAACCGAAGTGTAGACTCCTTGCAAAGCGACGAGGACCAGCAAGACATTCTTGCCCCGTCATTGGGACACGCCCGGTCGGCTATAGACCCTGATAGTGAAGACGAGGAAGACAAGTCGGTTGTACGGCAGTTCCGGCGACTATCTCTGAAAGTCAATGAACTGTACGACCAGTCAATGAACGTGGAAGACTCGCTTGAGAGACTGAATAAATCTGTGGACGAGCTATCTGTTCTAGGGGCAGACGACTATGACGCCGGGGCACAGAGAGATGCCGAGGCTCAGAGGAAGCAAGGAAGGTATGGCGGCTCTTCCCAAAATGCTCAGGAGGCCACTCCAGTGGCGCGAAGGTTCAGTATACTGGGCTCCTTGCCGTCTCTGGGCTCTCTTAGTCCATTCAGTCTTTTGAATCGCGAGACTGTAGGAAAATCCACTTCGTCTAATGAGGATCTGAAGAGAGTTGGCGACGGTGGCAATTCAGCTAGAGTGTTTGCCAGCACTCCACAAAAGACTCGGCGACCTACAGAGGAGAAATTCACGACATACCAGTCAATCAGGAAGATTCCCACCGCTGCCGATCTGGACACAACCCCCACAGAAATATCGTCCCTTAATAGCCGGCTGGAGTCTGCCAAGATCTCTAATTCATCTGGAAGCAAGACAGATCACCAGAAACTGAAATCATCTGAAAGGGTACAGTCGGGTGAAGTTCCCAGCTCGAATATGAATGATGTGATACTACTGGAGAACGAACTGGCAGAGGTGATTCTCAACACTTTGAGCATGTGTAATCAACAACTAAGATCACTGACTGATAAGACTCAAGAGAAGAGCGACACAGCTCACTTTATGGCCCTGACAAGTCAACACATCAAGTGGAACGAATGCATGAGAAAACTGTATAGAATCCTGCACTCAATCAGGCGATTGTTTGACATATTACGGAGAACAATTGTGGAGACAAGCCGAGAAGGGGGAACACCAAAACTGATGAAGGTAGTTGAGTGTCTGCCTTCTGAGCTGTTTGGAGAGCTTCATGAGATGATCACTGCCTTATCTGCGGACATATTAGGCTTAGGAGAGACTGATGTCTCAGTGTTCACCGAAAGGTGCGGTGAGCTGCCGTCCTACTATGATGTCATTGACGCTCTTGCTGAAAAGATAAAGAGGTCAGATCGCCTGAAACACGTGTCATTTGTATCTCATTCCAGTACTACTGGTGCAACGGGCGCGCGGGGCTTGAGTGTGAAAGCCTACTCTGACGAAAACCGGCTTGACTTAGGTGAAAGGCCTGTGGATTTATACGATAAGCCGACGCCTGTTTTCCTACAGCAGCGAACTCCTGTTACTCCGAAGGCGGTAAGCAACCAACACTATGAGGAAAGCAGCCCCATATCAAAAAATCTCCTGTTTGAGACTTCTCATTCAGTAGCCAATCAGACCTCAGCCATAGCATCAGCTGCAGAACAGGAAAAGGATAAAAACAGCGGGTCGTCTTCCAGTGAATTTGATGACGACGCAGAGTACCAGCAGTCTGATGTCGCTCAGCCGTCACAATATGTCTACAGTCGGACGCAGTCGATGACCCCGTCTCAGTCCTACCAATTCGGAGCAACCAACCGACTCTCCATGCCACCAATGATGTCTCAGTCCTACTTACAGTATGACGAGATGTCACAACATGGATACGTCATGTCTGATGCTGGCTACAGTCATGGCCTGTCTTCGTATCATGACAGTAGTCAATCAGGTCGGGCATTTGGCGGCAACCATCATCGCGGAATGTCACTGAACGACGACATATACAACAATGTTCCTTATAGTCCGTCTTTTGGGTACGCAGGACCACATATAAGGAAGTCGCGTTCCCAGTGGTCTCCAGCGCATGTGGTGCCTGTTCATCCCGCTGCAATGTCGGAAGCTCAGTATGGCAATCGCTTGGCAATGAACAACGTAAGGGAGTTTACCGGGCAGAGTCCGAGACCGATGAACGATTCGCCATCTGTTAGGAAATCAATAAATTTTGAGTACGGGGAAAGGTTTGAGGACGGATATCCGGGAGATCGTGTGAGACCGGTTGCTCCAGGCCGGGCGCAGTTTGTTGAGAGACCTCGGAGCTTCCAACCACAGTACTTGTGATGGCCACACGGTCAGGAAGGCAGGTATTGAGGCGGTTGGGTATGCAGGGAGGGAGAAATGAATGGCGATCGGTACTTTAATGGTGTTTGGTGATCGATTTATGGAAAGGGCTGTGGACTCTCGTATTTGGCTATTAATTGCTATGGGGAGAAACTAAAAATACTGCGTTCATTTTCAATGTTTGCGTGCTTTCATGATTGACAAAGAGTGTTGAGGAAATGTAGGTGAAAGTGCTGTAGCAGTGCTGTATTCAATGTTGTTAACCCTACAAGACAATTATTTGGGCAGCCCATCAGAATCCGGCTCAAAGGTATGTCATACTATTCGTACTGTCTTCACAATAGCAAAATCATAATCAACAGTTCACGTTTGGACATATGAAAAGGTTAGCAGAAAGGGGATCTATGTACAGAAGGACTATCATCCATCGACGGTCTATCAATTAGTGACAAGCTTGGCGATTACTCAAGAGACACCTTGGCCCCCAGACCTTCAAGAGTGGCCTTGATCTTTTCGGCATCTTCCTTGGCAACATTCTCCTTAAGAACCTTCGGGGCAGCCTCCACAGTCTTCTTCGAGTCAACCAAACTCAGCCCCAGCAGAGACTTCACTTCCTTGATGATCTTGGGCTTGGCCTTGGCATCAAAAGACTCCAGCTTGATTGCGAAGATGGTTTTCTCCTCCTTGGGCTCCTCGGCAGCCTCAGCAGCTTCAGCAGGGGCAGCAGCAGCAGGGGCAGCGCCAGCGGCAGGGAATGATATGTCGGGAATATCGAATCGGGACTGTGGAAGTGTTAGATTGCATGTTTCGGAGATCCATTTGGAGTTTGATGGGACTGTGATGAAACAGTCAAGACACAACACAACACATACCTTCAGCTCATTGATCAGAGAAGATGTTTCTAACAGAGTCAGAGTGGAGATTTGGTCAACAATAGCGGCGATCTTGGGATCAACGGGAGCAGCTCCAGTGGATTCGTATCTGGCAAATACAGAGGTAGACTTGAAAGCACTGGCTCTATAATGGGCGTTAGTGTCGATGTCAACAGAAGTTTCCTCTTCAGTTTCAGAAGAGGTCTATTATTCAGCTTCCAAAGGTTCCGTCATAATTTCAGCGGATGTAAATCTCACTCAGAACCGATCTCAGCGGGGAGTCTCTTTTTTCTCAACAAAAACGTCATGACAATTCTTATAGATTGCCGATTCGATCTCCCGCTGTTGAAAATCCATACAACCCTTCAACTGTCTGCTGATGGAAAACAAGCCAAACTCCATATCACGTTCTCCAAAATCAATTCCCTTCCAAGACAAGACATACCTAGTGGCAATCCGCCGGCCAAACAGAACAGCTTGACGAGCGACAGACATGTTGTATAGATGCAGTAAAGTCTTGATATCCCTTAGTAAAACCCTCAACGTTTGATCCAATCAATATCCGTGTCCAGATAGTCAATCTTCAAGCCTCCCAATTGGTGATCCTCAAATAGGACTCCTCAATATTCACACTGCGTTATGCCGCCGACTCTATCGTACTTCCATCGAGTAAATACCACTCTGCAACGACAATGAACCAACAACAAAATGTCTCCAGTACTCAGCTTAACCCTCCAAAATCAAACACCCTTCACTCATTTCCTCTCCATCCAATGCTGGTTTCTGAAAAATTTGGAGGTGGAAAGTCCAATTCGTCTACTACTGCATAAATGCCGTATGTGTGCACGGGCATACAAGGGGGTAGTACGGGAGATTAGTATATAGAGATGGGGGGGGCACGCGAGACTGAAAGGGAGACGGAGAAATGTCCATAGGATGGAACAGTTATGAGATGCTGATAGTGTTGTAAGGAAGAAAAAGAAAGAAGAGAGAAAGGAAAGATGTGAGGGAGTGAGTGATTGAGATTGGTGGTTTCTGAGCAGACTTAGTTGGTGATCTGACGGAGGAATATTGCGTGCCGGGGCTTTCAGGAAGGAGATAACGCAGGATGGCTTCGTTCAGATTTTGTTTGGAATGGTATGAGCCAAACTGGGAGGCTGGAGAGAGGGTTGAGAGGCGACAGGGAGGAAGACCTTGAGAGGGCAAGGAGGAAAACTAGCTGATGCTAACAGGCTGAAATAGCAACAATATGTTGTATCCCCGCGAAGACAAGGACAGTCGTCGTTTGCTGTTTCAATGTCGGAACTGTGACTACACTGAGATTGCCGACAGTCCGCTGATTTACCGGAATGAGATCATCACTGATATCGAGTATGTGGGAGCTGAGTGTGGAGGATGGGGAGAATAAGAGGTGTGACTGGGAGGATTGGGGAAAGACGGGAAAGGAGGATTGGGAACTGACATGGTTCAACAGGCAATCAGCAGGAAACACACAGGACATTGGCAAAGATCCGACATTGGTAAGTTGAGGACGAAGTCGCGGAAAACGTATATTTTAGCTCTGTATGCTTTTGAGTACAACTAACATCAACTGTCAATAGCCCCGGTCAAACAAGGAATGCCCAACCTGCGGGAGTAGGGATGCAGTGTTCTTCCAGCCTCAGCAAAGAAGGCCGGAAACTCCAATGGTATGCTTGAAATATTGATTGGTTCTGGGGGCTTTCTCTCTCTGAGTGTTTTGGTGTGTGTGATAATGGTGCATCATTTGGTGCATGAGCTCTAACCATTCGACAGTCGCTGTTTTACGTCTGCTTACAATGTAATCAGCTGTTCCGATGAGATAGACAATCTGCGAGCAACTTCTCTATGATGTGGCTCGGAATCCTGCCACTTTTACTTGTTTCTGTACTATAGATACCATAAAAGCCATTTTATACAATTTGCATGGATAACTTGAATGTTGCAGACTTTTGCGAAGGACCGGCAAAGAGCACTCCGGTAGTGTGTAAGTTACCTCTGCCCATATGGGCCCCTGAAGGATCGTCCGTATTGGACGTTGACAAACCCCTATTTCTCTCCTGAAAATACCTTCTTTTCTATTTCTGTTGCCCCCTACTCCCTCACTTTTACCGTCCATCTCCTACGCCCTCACTGTCATTACTCGCTCCTCTGTTGCCTCTGCTGAAAATTCACAACATCGGCTCTCATTTCGGCTCGGTAAAAATACAGTGATACGCGAAGTCCTCCCGTGTAAGTCACATGATCTCCTCAACTCAAACGCGTGAGATTCACATAGTTTAAATTGAGTTTCGAGAGGCAGCACGCCGCGAAGACATAGAAGTTCGGCCGTGTTCCGGATGTCATGGAAGCCGATGGTTTGATAACTTGCAGGTACCACACTGAGTTGCAGGGTGTTTTTCAAACTGCCCATTGGGTTGCGGGGCTGGACAGGGAAGCTTTGCTCGGAGCCTGTATCTCAGCCCGAGACGCGTACTTTAGTAGGCAGCGATGACGCGTTTTGCTTCCACGATGTTGATCAATTGTACATAGACATTAGTTGTTTGTAATTTACAACTAAATCTCTTGTTTGATACAGAAACCTCACCAGAAATCTGCTCTGCTGTTCTACCATAACCTCTCGAGTGTCCCCTCCAACCCCTCCACTGTCATGCAGGTATATGCACTAGCTTCCCTAGTACTTAAAGTTCGAGATGATCTAAGATCTGAGATCCGTTATTCCAGTGTAGTGTTACTCTTCAGATATATTTGGCCTCCCGATCGAGCAACAGGAAGAGACTTTCCGAGACTCACAATGGCTCACAATACCAGCTGAAGTTTAGGTTGACGTGCTGGGCTGTTCCAGTCGCGTTGATATGTATGCTCGATGGAGTACTCCAGACAATAGTGTCTACAGCAAAGACAAGTCTAAACATGTCTTCTCAGTATTATGTAGCAAACACTCCCTAGACACAGTCAATATTCACTCAACAAACAAGACTCAACTACTCTATTCCCACCCCTATATCACCTTCCTCTCCGTTCCCTCATGTCTCTAATACCTCAACCCCTTCCTTCCCCTCCCCTCCCCTCCACCCGCCTCGAACCTTCTTCCATTGTCTGCATTTGCGATAACATCGCCAGCACCTTCGAGTCTCAATCATCATCACCAGCCCCGTAGGCCGCTTCGTCTGACCAATTTGAGCATACATTTCACCTATTCCGTCTCGTTGCTATAACTTCCCTCGACAGGGCGCCCGAAGCCTTGCCCTACGCGTGGCCTTTGACGCATCGTCATGCACGCTTCTGCAGGCTGCTCAAACGTTGTTTACATTTGTTTATTGCCCGCCAGGCCGAAGAGAACCAAACAATAACACTTGAGAGCCAGATGAGTTGTGAGTATACTTGAGTGTTGATGCGATTTGATCTTTTATTGATGCTTGATAACTCATATTATTGCATAACAGTTACAGGTTTGAAGCGCCCTGCTGGAGAATCGAATTGAGGTGTAGTGAATACCGGAGTTGAGCGCAGGCCTAGGCACCTCATCTCATTTACTAAGCATTTCGCGTCTGCTTTGGTCAGCGGGTAGTGATAGGTAGCTGGGAAAGCAGACCGCTGAGGCATTTACTCGGCGTCTGATTGTTGGTTTCTTACTGAACAACCCGCGATAATTTGGAGTCGCATTGTCACTTTCTCACCATTATCAACTGCCTCTGAGTGTGCCATTCTAAATGACGCGTTGAATAAGCCACTACAGGATATCAGAGTGTGTCATTTGTTGTTGAGGCTCCACAGAGATCGGCAAGATGACGAGCCTCAGTGTCAAGCCTATGAAACGTAAGTACCAAAATGGCAGTGGCAATGGGCCAAGTGATAGTGGCAGTTGTCAGCAGATACCTCTCAAAAACTTCACTGAGTCCTCACTGAGTCCCCTATACTAACACTCTCTTCCTTTTCTAGTGAAAATCCTGTATACCTTTGATGACAACCACTCCAACACCTGTCTCACAAGAACCCAGAGTCTGGTGGATGTCCAGGTAGTGCATTCGCACAACCAAATCTCCATCGGCATAGTGGACTTGCGATCCTGCATTCTGTCAGTATTGGGTGCCAGTCCCGAACTCGTGTCGTACCTCGACCAGGACTTTGCCGTCTACTCCCTGGACTACAGTGAAGATGACGCGCCGTTTGTGGGCCACGGCCTGCTCAGCTGGCTTATCCTGGATGCTGAGCGACGCCAGGGAGATGTGAAAATGCCGTCCCGGGCCCAGAATGAGCTGATAACCGGCAGAGTGTGTGCCAATGTGTTTGCCATGATCCGATCCTCGGCGGCCCACCCATCGCGGGAGTCTGCCGAGACACTGGAAGTGAAGCTGCGGTTCACCCGCGTGCCAAATTCGTCACAGCTGGGGCCCATGAGGTCCATAATACTCTACCAGGCTATAGCCAAACTCATTCCCGGCACGCTGGACCTGCCGACCTGGCGGCATTTTCTCAAGTCTGAGCCGTTTGTCCAGTCCCTGCTGCAAAAGGTGGCTTTCCCACCGGAGATGTCCCTGTCTATGGACCCTGCATTTGACATTTCCAGTTCAATGCCCCTCAACATGCAGCATTCCCATCCTCCTCCCCATCCTCCTCCCCATCCTCATCCCCATCCTCATCCCCATCCTCATCCCCATCCGCATCCCAATTCCCATCCCCATCCCCAATTCCCTCACAACCCCCATCAAGATCAACGCCAGCACCAATTCCGGCACAGTATGCATGACGGACAGTCTCCTAAATTGGACCCTCCGGATGTAAAGTACGAATCGGCAGCATTGCTGCCAGACCACTTGGGGAAAGAGTTTGACGTAATGCTGGAGGACATGACCAACAACGCGCTTCTGGTTGGGTTTGAGCCCGAAAGCAGGAAGAGCAAGTCACATGTCAGCGAGGTGAACGGCCCCGAGGACAGAAACAACGACATGTTGTTACTGGACGATGAGTACTTCAACGCATACTTGGAGTCGCCGTCCCTGCTGGCCCAGACTGCCATTGACGTGACTGTAGTGGAGGAACTGGCCGGGGCGGCAGGTCCGGCGGACACAGAGGCGGCAAAGCCGAGCAATAAGCGGACAAGAAAACCTAGAGCCGGGGGTTCCGAGGACAAAACGGCTAAAAAGCCCGCCGAACGGAAACCTCGGCAAACGAAGAAACGAACAAACTCAATGAAACGAACGGAACCGGCAAATGAAACGCCGCAGCTGCTGCCGGAAATCATCAGTCCTCTGCATCCGGACGATCAGGAATTCAGTCCCATGGGCAAGCCGAGAAATGAGCAAATCTCATCCTCTCCGGATCTGGAAGGGTTTGATGAAAGTGCAATCAACGAGAAGGAGAGCAAAGAAACTGGCCCTGGCAGCTCAAAGACTCTTATGGCGGAAGGGAAGCAGAACAGTAAAATTGCAACTTCAGGCAGTATTTCAAAGCAGAATACCAAACGGAAGATGGCCATGAAGCCCTCAAACTCCATTCAGGGCCCTTCTGGCTCTTGTGTTCCTTCTGCAGGGCAGGACAATTGCTCTGCCAAAACAAGACAAAGCAAAACAAACGATGCGCTGCACAAAGATGACGAGCCAGTCACGTTTGTGCCGGGCCTGTTTCTTCCCAAACACGTTCTGGAGTCCAAATTCCGACCGACAAACATCGCCCAGAGCATCTACCTTGCCGACTATAAAGCTCGGCAAGAGGAGAAGTTTGAACGCGAAAAGGAAATGAAAGAGCGGGACACTGGGGCGTCTTCCACCACAGAAAACTCTGACGCGGCTTCACCGAATGTGAACGGCACCCACTCTGCGCCCCTCGTATCTTCTCCGTCTTTCTCCACTTTCAATCCTGCTCTGTCTGGTGACGAGGCCAAGTCCCAATCAAAGCCCAACACGCCCATACTCAAATCCTCGGCGTTTCTGTCTGGGAATAACTCCGAACAGCAAAACTGGAAACCCCGCATCTCCTGTGAGAACTGCGGGTCCACGAAATCCTCTTCGTGGCGTAAACGCAAAATCCCGGGCGCGGAAGGCCGGACATATGTGCTGTGCAGTTTGTGTGGCAGATATCTCAGCTCCACCAAAATGCTGCCCCCAGCTAATCTGCGCCGCACTGAGGACTTTGGTACGTCACAGTCCAAACGGCAGAAATCGCTGCATGCTTCCAAACCGGCGAATGGCAATCCTGTCGCAGAAGAGGCGGCGACCGTTCAGTCCACCAAACGGAAAGGTCAGCAGCTGCCACGAACAACAGCGAGTTTCAGTGCCAGTAGTCCAGTGAGGCACGACATGTCGCTGGGATACAACAGCGGTGGTCGGCGGCTCAGTTTCAACAGTGCCGTGTGGTCCCATCCCGGTGGACCCCGGCAAGCTGATGAGTTTTCCCCCGGTGGCAAAACCACTTCCGCTATGAGCCATGCCCGGACTGATCCCATAGTGGCGGATTCTGAAATGCTGAACGAGAGCAATAAGGAAAATGTGGCTCCCAAGAGACTGCCGGTGGCGTCGATCGCCTCTGTGGTTGGTCAGACGACACTGGAACGGTCTCGGACACGGTATGAAGCTGAGGGGATCAAATTCCGCAGTTATGCCGATTTGGACTTTCTCCCTTCCAGAGACGGCGATTGTGGGAAAGCAGCTGATCAGGGGAACAAACTGCGAGATATGAAGGGGCAGAGCTCTGCTGTTAGTGGCGGTGTGACAGACGGCCAGGAGAAGCAGAAAGTCATTTCGACTCTTTCAAGAAAGGAGACGGGAGTGTCTTCTGGTTCCAGAAAGGCTGAAGGCATTGCTGATACTCCAGTCTCTATCACGCCAAACAGTAGAAATCGGGAGGCTGGTGATGATCGAACCATTAAGGATGCTCAAAAGCTGAAAGAAGCTGAAAGCAGCAGTAAAACCCCTCTGGATGGAAATAACCTGGATGCTGTTGATGATACGAAGACTGGAGCTCCAAAGGACCCAGATAATCACAACACTCTGCGGTCTAGCGAGTCGCCTCAGAAGTGGATGAAGGGACTGTTTGAGGACGTTGATGGGCCAATGGATGGTTTATCCCAGCATAATGAAACGCCTGTGCCAGCTTTCAGTACTGAAAATGCAAATGCAGCCGAAGACATGGGTAACGATGCCTCAGGCAGACTGATGGTGCCGCCTTCTTCTCCGCCTCAGCCGATACACTCTCATGGATTCTATGAGCATGAACTGACTCATATGGAGAAGCTTGAGTCAGGGCACGCGTTTGACGATCAGGAAGGCGCTCAAAGCGACGATGATACTGTCAGCAACACCACAGTGCTGGTGAATAATGGAGACAAAACTGAAGCCGCCCGGACGGGTGGTCAGCAGGAAAACAGTGACAAGTTCGACATCACCAAGGTTTCCTCAGAGGACTTCCAGTCTATTGGTCTTACTTCTCATGGTGAAACCATTAGTGACGATCTGCTGGCTGTTACCGATGAGTTCTGGTCTGATGTGACGAGATCGCCAATCTCTCGAAAGATCGCGAATAGAGGCTCACAAATGCACAGCATCCCCATTCATCAAGATGAGCTGAGTTTGGATTTAAATCTTGATATCGATATGTTGCATTTCATTAACGCTTCGCATGACCATTCTACGCATAAATGATTGAGCTGGAATATGGCATGGCTCTCACGTGCCAGAGAGCACCTCAGTTCCTTGGGCTTTCTGGTGAGAGTCCCAATATCTCGCCGCTCATTGTGTTTCTCTAGCACACTCGCTCACTCACCACTTTAATGCCTTTTATGTCCCTTATGTTACAAGATCGTGTATTGACTGATCCTCAGGTCAGCCGAGCAGGACCCCTTGCATGATGTGTATTCTATTGCATTTTCCATTTAGTCTATCAGGTCAGCTAATCGAGTCATATATCACATAATAAAGATACAACCATCGCTTTACTCCAGATCTACCATCAACGGAGGCTTTTATGCCTCCATTGCACCCTCCGCTCTGCCGATGAGAACCGAGATCACGTGGATAAATATCTGTCATGTGACAGTCTACTTCCATTCTAGTCATTTATGATTACATAATGACTAAATGATATCTGCGATTCTCCTCAAAACTACCAATTCGAGTTGCCTATTAATGTGCTGCCAATGTTTGTTTGAATAGTTCTATCAAGAGACCCGTATGCCACCTTTGCAAATCTTGGGTCACAGTGGCTGAAATATATCTCAATCAGATTGCCGCCTTTACTTTACTCGGGAATTTCACAATGCCTACGAGCATATTGGACAAATGTACATCCGCTGCAGTGGTCGACGGGGGACACTTGACGGCAGCTCTTCTGACCCCCGAGAATCAGGTTGTCCTGGCGTCGAACAACGGACAAAATGTGCCGGAAAGTGAGGTTTCTCGGAGCGTGTTGAGTCTGAATGAGACTTTCAATATGGTGGGAGCAATGACAGCCAACCTGAAGCTGGGATCTCTGGAAAGAGTGGTGGTGGAGTCCAGTAACGGTGAGACTCGGTCGTATATCGTGCAGGAGAACCTGGTGGTCCCAGTGAAGACGGCGACTTCTAGCGAGACCAATCTTATATCAACAGTTATTGGAGGCACCAATGTCCCTCTGGAAGATGTTTTGCTATGCGCCGCCAATATATCAACTATCAAGTCATAATAAGCAGGTGAAGCCCAAAGATACAAGGACAAGCACTGCCGGGCATTCCCTCGTTCCACCACTACACCGGCCGACCCGTATTGGTCACACCACACTGGTCCAATTTGCGGCTTCTGAAGTCTGAAAATGATACTCAAGACATTTCCCCTTAATTCTTGAAGCAGTTTAATGCCCAATCTTGGGCCCGTTGTCCCACAACCTGTCCCATAAGGGGCCCTACGAAATGACATTCCCGTATGCAGGCCTATGCGGGAACATGCATGTTATATGCACATCGCAAACTTAATCTCGAAACGGCCAGATCTTCAATTCGGCCGGACACGAGTTTCCTGGAAAGAATCAACCGTGAAATAATCTACCTTATGTTACCATGAGTATTCCATCAAACCCATCATCTTTTGTAGATGTTTGTATGAGAGGCCGATGGGGGAAGAAGACCCGAAAACCAACGCACTAAGCCCAAAAGTGAAAGTCCCTTGGCCTCTAGACGGGCAACCAAAACAGACACGTCCTATCCTCAGCATTGAACTACATCAGCTAATGGATTAAAGACGGAATCTCTGGCTGACTGCTCAAAACTTCTGGAATTCAATTTTTCCTCAATTCTACACCTTCACATCAAACCACATGTCACGGCTATGAACTACTCGACGATTCTGGTGGCGGCCGGCTTTCTGGTCCTGGCGGGGTTGGCGGCTATATATCTGTTCGTGCTGGTGTTTTCCCATTCACCACGTCCGGCCGTTCCCAGTGAACTGAGGTTTATGACAGCAGAAAAGAAGGATGTGATTTTGCCGCAGATCTCAGATCCTGTTGATGAAAACAAAGAGCTGACTGTGGTTGTGCCTTGCTACAATGAGGTTGAGCGGCTGCCTATTATGCTGGAGGAAACGATTGGGTTTCTGAAGAGTAAATACTCTGACGTCTCCCAGTGGGAAATTCTTATCATTGACGACGAATCGCATGATGGAACCTCTCAGCTGGCTCTTGAATTGGGCACAAAGTTTGGCGCGCCGGCAAACAATCTGCGGGTGTGTGTTCTGGAAAAGAACCGCGGAAAGGGAGGAGCAGTGATCCACGGAATGAAACATGTGAACAGCAGATATGTGATGTTTGCTGACGGAGATGGCGCGTCAAAGTTCTCCGATATGGAAAAGCTGCTGGAGGCTATACAGAAACTGGAAGGGGAGGACAATTCGCCAGCTGTGGCAATAGGGTCCCGAGCCCATATGGTCAAGTCTGAGGCTGTGGTCAAAAGATCAGTCATTCGCAACTTTCTCATGTATGGATTGCATACGCTGGTTTATGTGTTTGGAATTAAGACCATTGGCGATACACAGTGCGGGTTCAAGATGTTCAATCACAAAGCGGCAGAGATGATATTCCCTTATTTGCACACTGAAGGGTGGATATTTGACGTGGAGGTTTTGCTCGTTGCAAACTTCAAGGGCATTCCTATTGCAGAGATACCTATCTCATGGCATGAGGTTGCAGGATCCAAAATCGACCTGGCAAAGGATAGCATCAAGATGGCAATAGACCTGGTTGTCATACGGCTAGCGTACCTTATTGGGATATACGACGCCAATCGTGTGACCCATAAAGTGAAATCTTCATAGAGCATTACATAGATGAAAATAGAGCTCCTGAGAGGAAGTTGAGGGATGTAAGGTGCGTTTAGCGGGGTATTTATTCCGAGCAAAAGGTTCTGTAGATTACAAGTTTGATGTTCAAAATGAAGAAGTAGCATCAGCTCCTCATCCAACATTCGTAAAAAGCACACTACATCCACGTTAACTCTAATAGTACACTATGTAACAAGACAGACATCACAGAGCCACTTTATCGACCTCTCGCACTAAAGCTCGAGTATTGTCAAGAAGAAGCTTCACTAGCTCTTCAAACAATGAAGGTGCGTCAGCCACCCCCAACTCGCTATCTTCAAAAGCTTTCATCAAAGGCTCTGTCTCGATTTCAATCTCAGCCTCGTGTTTGATCACTTCGTATGTTCGGTTGTCAGCTCTCCGTTGTACGCCTTGCACAACTTTGGTCAAATCAAACCGGCACGCAGTTGCAGGATGAAAATAGGACGTTCTTCGCTTCTCTCTCCTGGAAATGGGTCTCTGTTTATCGCTGTCCAGTCCCAGCTTTGACAGGTTGACTGGAATTTCAATCGCAAGCGATATTCTGTAGTCAAACCCAGACATGGGATTGTACACAAGTAGTGAGCCAATCCTTTGTTTCTCCACACAAGCCACCACTCTTCCTGTTTCGAGATCTTTGGTTCTTCTCACTTCTCGGATGGGCTCATTCCGCTCGGCAACAGTGAAAACCTCGTCCACATGGGTGTACCACTCCTTCCGCATGCTTCCGAATTTCTGAGCGATTGCCTTTTGTTCCCGAGTCTCTGCCAGCTTCCTGTTGAGAAAAGAGTCCATGGACTTGAATATGCGAAAATCGGGAATCTGAGACTCAAAACTGTACTCCCGCATACATTGGGGTGCCAAAACAGTTTCCGTCAGTACAGGCAATCTGCACCGCAGTCCGGATTCCCGCTCCTTGATTAAACCTACTTTCACTTCGACTTCTACCATTTTGTGCTGTTCTGGAGGTACTTCTCTGAGGTTGGCGTAAATCCAGCCCGTGACTTGTCTGGTCAGGTCTTCGTGGGGCACAAATCCCATGATGGAAGGCAACAGGCCCGACTTCATAGTGACTATTGCGCCTTCTTTATTGGAGTTGTTCCCCCGTCGAGAGGGAGGAATCCATTCCTGGGCCCAAATGGGAGGTTTTTTGTACCTTCTTGGTTTGTTGCTCTTTTTCTTTCCTTTCGGGCTCGGCTTATTGTCGGGGGCCAATTGAGTGTTTCCATCTCCATTTGAAGCTTTTTCCTTCGCTGCCGAATCGTCTCGATTCATAGAGCTGTTAGACTCGGATTTGCTCTGTTTCGGCTCTTTGTCTGTCTGAGTAGGTTTGTCACTAGCTGCAGAAGTACCGGGAGGTACACTATTCCCAGTTTGAGACTCCGTATTGCTCCCCTTTTCGGGGATGCTTTGCTTGGCGGGAACTTCATGAATTGTCTGGTCAGGTGCCTCGTTTTTCACATCACCAGGCTCTAATTTCAGAGAGTCAGAAGAGTTGGCTGTGTTTGCAGCTTGTTTTCCTACATTAGCAGCGTCCAGCAACAGCTCTGCGTCATCCAGTCGCCTTGAGTCAATTGAGTCGGAACTGTCCGCTTCTCTCATTGCCTCACTAGACAAACCGGGCGACTTGAGATTGGGGATACTTGGCCTTTTAAACACTGAGGGGCTCCTGGCATGGCTGTGAATGTCTATATCGTCGTCATTTGTGAGCGCGTCAATGCCTATGCTGCCATTCCGGCTGTTCTTGATAGACGAGCTCACACTCAGCGGAGTGGTTGAGGAGCTTTTGTTCTTGGACTGAGGGGTCTGGGGAGGGAGCTGAGAGCCAGCGTTCAAAGGGTCATTGTGGTGGTACCCGACAGGACTGTCGCTCGTCAGCATGTCGTTGATGCTGATTGAATGCCCGCGCGAGGGCAGTTGCTTGAAAGAGGTTTTCGGAGACGGGAAGCCAGAAGAAGCCCCCGCGGCAGCAGGACGGGGACCAGACCCGGTATCAGAAGTCACTTGGGATAGATTGGACTCAGCTTCTGGAGAGCTTGTGTGGGTGCCAGAAGGCCTTGTCGAGGCAGAAGATGGGTCTTTTGGTTCAGCAGTGTTGCTGCTAACAAGAGAATTGACGTCCATTGTGGCGATTGGCCTCTGGAGCTGCAGTTTCAGGGTTGTGTGAGACACGACACGACCCAGGCACCTCAACACGAAATGAGCCATACAAGTCAAGCCTATGGCCTTTCGGCAGGTGACCCGGAGCGGAGGAGAATGAGAGGACCAGGTGGGCAGAGATGGGGAAGTAATGCAAGTAGGTTACATGAGATGTTGAGGCGGATGCGTGATTTGATGTTAGGAATTACAGCACTACAATATAACCTTGGAGTCTCAGTCACGTCAAAAATTATGACTTTACTCAGGTTGCAAAAATGTGAAAAGATGACATTTAGTCTCATGAATAGCCCCCGGGGAAGCTCTCCGTATGTTGGAACGTGAAGATCCGGAATATGTGTGTTTGAAGAGGTTCACGGAGTGAGACTTGAAGGTTGGCGCTGGAGTGTCCATAATGAGATTCGAAGTGGTTCTGAGGATGAGACGTGAGGTTCGGGAGTGGCCTCGGAAGGGCTCGGAGGTGGGACCAGGGCTACATTTCGGTTACATTATTTCCTGTTAGGAGAATGCAGGCGTTAAATTAGGGCGGAGAACTTTCGCTGGGGATTGTTCGTTTGCCGTGAGGTTGCTACATTCTCTGTCGTTCTTTGACGGTGCCGGTCGAGTCTCAAGGTGGGCAGTTTCAAGTGATCTATGCTAAGTGGTGTATCTCTGACAGCCATTGCAGGTAAGGAACTGTGCCGAATGTTTGATCTCGAGATTATCGCTCAGATTTCATCTGCCATCTTCCTTGGCAAGGGTTGTTTGTAAGGTGGGCACGGAGTGATGATTTCATCACTAGACCCAAATCGTGAAAGCGTATTGTTAGGCTCCTGTGTCGAACTTTCCCTCCCAAAGTCAAAGATCACTGAAAATTTCGAGGCGCGAAGTGATACGTCATCCTACATATAGACAAACTCGGCGTCGTCAGATCCTATGCGCATTCGCTAATGCTTCGAGCGAGAGCTTAGAGGGTTCACTGGCTCACGTTACCATTGAGTGAGCAATCATCATCCGAGGTTGCCAGATACTGAATTTCAGGACCTTTGTAGTGGGTTAACAGTTCTCGGATGTAACCTAGATATGAACCATCGCCAGTTATCGCAACAGTTACCTGAGGAAACTTTTGAAGGCATAACGATCAAGAGAAACGGACTTTTGCGGGACTTGGTTCGCCAGCAAATCCCTCTCGTTGGGCCTTGCTGCTCCCTGAACCACCCAATGCCTCCAAGCCTGCAATCCCTCTCAATTTTAATGATTCTCATCTGTCTCGTCACAGGCTGCTTGTTACTTGAACAATTTCACTGTAACTTCCAAGGTAATTCTGACAAGTCTCGGGCATGTTGCTACAGCAACCGATTCGGACATATGTAGGAGGTCCAGCTGCGACATTTTCTCCTATTTCACTTTGTCCGGAAAGAACTTCGGAGAACATCTGGATTAAGGTTTGGAAATGATTGGCCTGAAAATCTTTTAGTCCCGGACACTCTGGACATGATGCAGTCATGTGTTAGTGAAAAGTCTGTGCTATGATGTCATAGCGCAGTAGGCGAAAGTTCTTTCTGTTGGAACTGGGAAAATAAGGAAATTACGAGGGAGTGAACTATCAACTGAATGACGCGTTATGATGCTTGAAGGGTGACTCGTGAACCACATTCCGTTCGGTAGAGAATTGTGAAGAACAATTTTGGCGAACAAGTTGGCTTCGATGGCCAACGGAGAAGGGTATTTTGAAATCCTAACAGAGCTGGGCATGAACGGTTGACCTTATGACCCTCTGAGAGATTGTTCCGAGACGCGGTTTTTGCCGCGTTCGGATATACCGTCTCACTTCCTCCTTCCGCCGAGAGAGATAGTTTCAGGGACACATTTCCCGAAACGTGACATGGTCGTACTCACAACATGTCAAAATCCTGGTACATCTTGCAATTTCCCCCCTCTCCCAGAGGCACACGTTTGCCATACAAGCTCCACTCCACACTGGTTCAGTAAATCACGCATTCGTGTGATCATTTACAGCGCGACCGAGTAAAATCATCATTTAGTTAACAGTTTCATGGTGAATATTGAGCTTCAAGGCTCTCAGCCCTTGTTAATCGCCCTCGAGAGGCCTCTAAGCAGCCATGCACAAATCATTTCACAGCCTTGAGATTTATACTTTGGGAAGAGCAGATAAGGCATTCAGTGTAAACTAAGTAAAGGACTAAATAAGATCCCATTTGAGCCAATTGAGACGGCTGCTTCACATAACCTGACGGTCGGTATGTATTTCAAGCTGCTCCAGTAAACACTATCTTTGCAGTCTATTCTCTAAAGCGGTCTCTGTTTTCACTGCCCTTCCATCCCGTTGTACCCACTTATCGCAGCACTTATCGCAGGCCCTCCCTCTTCGCAACCACAGCTGTCCAAAAACACCTGCTGCCCTCCTCTCTGCTTATCGGGGCCCATTTAGGCAGAAGTAAGCTCAAAGCAGGGATTTCTTCCCTCATGCACTATGACGGCATTGCACAAACCCTAATTCACTTCTCATTGGGACAGTTCCCAATCGAGTAAATTGGTTAAACCTTACTAGGCGTGTGGCGCAGGCTAAACGCCATCACCGCCCAAAGTTTACAGTTTAGAGTTCAGCAATCCATCCTCCGGCCCAACCTGCGACAGCTTTGTATGCTGCCTGTTTGAGATAAAAGTGAATTATTACGTTTATCACTATGATGAGCTGCGCCAAAAAACGATCAATCGGGTTGCCATTCGGGCGGGCATTATGGCGGACGATAAACAGAGCGAAATGTATAAATAGGAAGGCTGTTCCTGTTTCCTCGTTCCCTGCGTTTCCATTTCCTAATTAGTACTCTCTCCCGCTCTTTCTATTTGTTTAGATAATCAAAGAAAAGTCAGTTGTTGTACTATACTATCAGCAATAGAACATTGAACAACATCAGAGTGACGTTTCACTACAGTCGATCATTTACACGCACATCACATTACAAAATGGTGTCTACTCTCTACGTTCCCCGATCTTCTTCCGAAGAGTTCAAGCCGTTCAACAGACCCATCTGCATTCTGTCTGACTTTGACGGAACGATATGCATGCAAGACACTGGCCACGTCCTGGTTGATTCCTTTGGCTGCGGCCCTGAATACAGAAAACAGCTCGACCAGGCTATTTCGAGCGGCCAGCGGAGTTTCAGAGATGCTTCTGAAGACATGTGGAGCACTCTGAAGATCTCTCCTCAGGAAGCCAGCAAGCTGCTCAAGGACAAGCTGAGTCTTGATAAGGAATTCAAGAGCTTTTTGGATTTCATTGAGGAGAGAGATGTTTCCTTCACTGTCGTGTCTGCTGGTTTGAAGCCCATTCTGCGAAGTGTTTTGGATGTTTTCCTGGGCGAGGAGAAGTCGTCGCGGATCAATATCATTGCCAATGAGGCTGAGGTGTCTGAAGACGGGTCGCAGTGGAAGCCTGTGTGGATACACGACACTGAGCTGGGCCATGACAAATCCAAGTCTGTGTCTGATTTCAAGAAGGATTTCGCCCGCAGGAATTCTGAGATGGAGCCCTTCACCGTCTTCATTGGCGACGGTGTGTCTGATTTGGCTGCTGCCAAGCGGGCCGACATACTGTTTGCCAGAAAGGGTTTGGCCTTGGAAGACTACTGCATTAAGAACAGAATACCCTATATTCCCTACGAGTCCTTTGCGGATATTAAGGAGGAATTGATACCGTTTGTGGAGGAGAATGCATACCACCAGC
>JAKTWI010000261.1:0-34389 GCA_030561065.1 Sporopachydermia cereana | reverse complement strand
GAAGGGGCAATTTAGAGATCACTTAAGTGTCACTACAGTTGGCGGCAGTCTGGTGGCATAATTGACAACTTGTGAGGTTATTGAGAGTAGTAGGAGGGAATGAAGGGATGAGGAAATGAAGCGATGAATGGAAGGGTGGAAGAAACGGAAGAATGGAAGAATGGGAGAATGGAAGAATGGAAGAATGGAATTTAATGGGAAGGATTCCCAAAAATTGGAAAAGTTGGAGAGGTTGGAGACACTGGGGAATAAGTGAAGGAACTGAAGGAATTGTAGGAATCAGAGGAGCTGAAGGGGTTGGAGGAATTGAAGGAAGTATCCCTCCTTATCATTCCTTTTTCCCCTCCCTGTTTCCTTCCACTCTTACAACCCTGAGAAAGGAGACCCACAACAGCAGAGATTCCCATAGTGGTTAACGACAGCCTCAAGTTCTATTGATCGGCAAAGACGGAATAGGCGGAATTGCTGTGGTAAGTGGAGACAGCGGAAGGCAGAGAAAACTACCCTTATGAGAATCAACTAAGAACTGGTGGTGAAAGAAGGAAAAGAGAGAAACACAGTAAGAGAGAAAACCAATAGACCCTTGCAACTACGGCACTGTGAGCAGCTGGGAATGTTTCAGAGGAATAAACCCTTTTCCTTCTGAGTTTTCGGGGTTGGAGGAGAATGGTGCAAGGTTATTTGTGAGTTGTGGGCTGTGAATTGTGAGGGTTATGAAAAGGCTGTGAAGGAAGTGAGCCGATGATCGGATCGGGTGATCGGATCCGAGGATTGGATGAGTTGCGGGTCTGGCGTTTGAGCGGAAAGGGAAGCGGGGTGGCTGAGGTGGCTGAGGTGGCTGAGGTGGCTGAGGTGGCTGAGGTGGCTGAGGCTGTGGCTCAAACCGAAAGACTTGTTGATCCTCTTTTTTTGACTGCTCTGACTTTCCTATATGCCCGTTTGTCATTTTCATACTTGGCTTGTGTTTTGTTTTCTTTTTTTCTCTCCTTGTGCTGTGGAGACTTTTGCTGATTGTTGCTGTTATGCTGTTGTGCTGCAAATCGCTCTATGCATTTCTTCCTCCTCTTTCTTGTCTCCAATCTCAATTTCCCTGTATCGTCTTTGTTGTTCAGCGAGATCCTTGAATTTACTTCCGGTCCTTCTCTCATCTCAGGAAGCAGTACATCCTTTGCGTTTCTTATCTCAGTAGCTTCTTATTATCCTTCTGACTGTTGTCCATATTTATGCTGAGTTTTCCTGTCAATCTCCCAACTCTGCTGGCTTTTCCCTCCTTTTGTTTCCTGTTTCTCTGTTCCCCGTTTCTGTTTCCCATTTTCCAGTCAGCATTTCTGCAGGTACTTGAATCCTATGAGGAGTCCTTCTACTGAAGTTTTGCTTCTTCTGCTTTCCTTTCCTTTCCATTTCCTTTCCATTTCCTTTCCATCTCTCCTAACCGTTTTCTGACGTCTCCTTTTCTTCTATTCAACTCCCTCAATCCCCTCATCAGTCATAGCCATCCGACGATTCACTTCTTGTGTTTTACTTGAACTCCTGTATTTTCTTTAGCCACTAGGTATATATGCAGATGGATCATCTGAGATGATACATTAGTAGCTGTTGGACTAAGAGAATAGGCGGTTCGGGAGTATCGGATGCGACGGGCCACTACTTACCCCGCACTTTAGCTAAGCCTGCCCGGCCTACCCCTCTTCACTCGTCATTATTCCCCACCCGATCCGTCCCGCCCGTTTCGTTCCGTTCCGTTCCGTTCCGCTTCGCCTCTTTTTCCCTCCTTCAGCAGCTACATTTACAGTGATAAGCCTTCGGAGATACGAGTTGGATTCTGTACATGCACTAATGTATAGCTGTATATTGGGCCGAGAGCCGAGAGGTCTAATGAAACGGACAATCTCTCCTTCATCCGCTTTCTCTCTCAATACCCCTCCTTACCCCTCCCCCTCCCCTCCTACCCCGCATTACCCCACATTACCCCACATTACCCCCTCCTACCCCTCCTACACCTCCAGCCCCACCTTCTCCAACTCCGCCACCACCACCGGGTTCCGCTCCGCCTCCCGCATCTCCCGCAACGTCTCCTCCACCAGCTCCCGCAGATCCTCGTCCCGAATACCCCGCAGCGCCCCGCCCGCCCGCACTATTCGCACCCGCACCGCCTCCAGCTCTGCCCCGCTTACCCCGCCCCCGCCGCGGACTTTCCCCGCCAAACCCCGCCATACCGCCGCCAGCTTCGGCACAACGGCGATCCGCCCGTCCAGTGCCGAGCCGGGAGCCGAAACGTGCCCCGCAATTGCCGCCACGTCTTCCGCCACTGCCGACAGCGTCCGCCATGTCGGCGGCACGGCCCGCGAGCCGAGCGCGGCGGTCATGTGATCCAGCACGGCGGCCAGCAGCCGTTCCGAGGAGTGCGGCCCGATGCTGGCGGCCAAGGCGCGCAGCACGGCATTCCGCTTCTCCTCCTGCGCCACAGTTTTAGCCGACATTAGCCCCGCACTTACCCCGCCCCCGCCCCCGCCCCCGCTTACCCCGCTTACCCCGCCGACGTTGCGCCGTTTGCTGCCGCTGTCGGCTGCCCCGCCTTCCGCGTCCGAGTCCGAGTCTCCCGCTTCCAGCAGCGCCTCCTCGGCCAAAAACGGCTCGGCAGCCTGCAAAAACTGCGCCTCCAGTTCCAAACGGGTATCTGCCCCGCCCCCACTTACCCCGCCCCCACCTACCCCACCTACCCCACCTTCCCCACCTTCCCCTGCGGGGTACTTCGCCAAATACTTCGCCACACTCGGCAACACTGCCGCCACATACTCGGGGCTGCGCCTCCGCTTCAGCTCAGCCACCAGCGCCGCCTCCACTTTCGGAACAACCCCCGCCCCCGCCCCCGCATACCCCGCCGCGTCCCGCGCAGCCAGCGCCACAAGCGCCTCCACCACCGCCTCCTTCCCCGCCCACGAGCGGCCAGCCAACGCCTCCAGCAGCGCCGCAAACAGATCCGCCGCCGGCACGGGCACAAACCCGCCGCTCCCGCTTCCGCTTCCGCTTCCGCTCCCGCTTCCGCTTCCGCTTCCGCTCCCGCTTCCCGCCACAAACGTGACCGCCTCGGCAATACTCCGCGCCGCCTGCTGCCGCACGGACCACCGCGGGGCCGCCAGCTGCTCCCGCGCCAGCGCCAACACCTCCGGCAGGTACAGCCGCAAAAGCCCCGCCCCGCCCGACAGGTCCGCCCACGCGTTTGTAAACGATTCCCGCACTTCCGAGCCGTCGAACCGCCCGAGGTAAATCAGCGGCACAAACGCGGAGCCAAGCCCCCGCACCCGCTCGGCAGCGTACTTGGCCAGCGCCTCCAGCGCCACCCCCGCCGCCGACTGCGCCACCGAGCCGTCCTCGGCGGCAAAGTACATGTGGCGCAGCCCGGCGGCGTAGGCGAGCAGTGTGGCGTCGTCGGCAACTGTGGCGCAGCGGGCGGCGGCGGAGGCGTACAGCGCCGCCAGGGTGGCGTTGCGCGCCGCCTCCACTTCTGTGGCGCAGAGGCGCAGCAGCGCCCCGCCGTGGGGCGCAGCCAGAGCCCGGTGCTGCGCCACCACCTGCGCCACAGTCTGCGCCACCGCCGCTTTGGACGGCAGCCCCACCGCCTGCCGCGCCGCCTGCCGCAGTGCCGCCACCACCTGCGCCACAGTGGCGGCGTCGTCGGCCTGCGCCACCAGCGCCTCCAGCGCCTGCATCGCCGGCGTGTGGCGCAGCCCGGCCACACGGGCCGCGTCCATCACGTGCAGCTTCACCTGCAGCCGCTCGGCATGCAGCGCCATGTAATTCAGAGCCGCTGGTTCTAATGCAGACATCTCCAGGATAAGAGCCGAAGTGAGGCGGGGTAGGTGGGGTCGGAGGAGGGGCCCCGCGGCGGGGATCAGGCGGGTGAGGGTTTGGAGGGCGAAGGAGCGGACGTCTTCGGCGTCGGCTTGCAGGCCGCGCGGGCCGAGGAGGAACGGGAGGAGGAGGGAGAGGAGGGAGGATGCCGAGGCTCCGGAGGCTCCCGAGGCGGAAGCCGAGGGGGCCGAGGAGGCCGAGGCCGAGATGGCCGAGATGAGACCCGAAGTCGAACCTGATGCTGAGGTGAGACCCGAGGTGGCACCCGAGGCACCCGGGCCCGTATTGAGACCCGAAGTGTCAGCCGAGGCAAATTCCGAAGTGAGACCCGAAGTGGCGTTTCCCGCCTGCCCCGCCTGCCCCTCCCCCGCACTTACCCCTTTCGGCTCCCCCCGCCCCTCCCCCTCCTGCCCCTCCTCCTGCCCCGCCCCCTTCCGGGCCGCCGCCTCCAGCTGCCGCACCAGCCCCGCCGCCAGCGCCTCCGTCAGCCGACGTCCCTCGGCCCGCACGGAGTCCTTCACGTCGTCCACCACCCGAAACGCCATCGTCCACAAATCCTCGGCCCGCTCGGCAAGCCGCTCCGGCGGGGCCGAGCCGAGCAAATCCCGCAGCCCCGCGGCGCTGGCCTGCCGCACGCGCCACTCCCGGCTGCCGAGCCCCGCCAGCAGCTCGGCGAGTATTTGTGGCAGGGCGGCCCGCACTGCCGCCGCCGAGTCGGCCACAAGCGCGGCCCAGATGTGCTGCATGGCCTGCCGCACTGCGGGGCTCGGGTCGAAACGGTAGCGGAACAGTTTCGGCACCAGCTGCCCCGCAGCCCCACCTTCCGTATCCAGCATCCGCTGCAGGGATATTTGTGTCAGGATTGTGCCGAGGCCGAAGGCGGCGCCCTTCCGAGTGTCCCAAACGGCGGCATTACCCGCCAGCGACATGAATTTGTACACAAGCGCGGGGTTTCCCAATTCGGAAGCCAAACCGAGGATGTCGCGGTATGTGGAGACGGAACCGTCTTGTGTTTGTAACACGCCGGGGGCAAACAGTTCCGTTTCGGGGTCGACGGGCCCCGCGGCTCGGCCCGCGCGGGGCGTGTCGGCGGTGAAGGAGCGGAGCAGACCCCGCACGAGTGCGGGGCGCAGTTCGGCGGGGCCCGATTCGTATATTATGCCGAGGGCGCGGGCCGCGCACTGCTGCAGCGTTTCGTCGCGGTCGGCCAGAAACGGCATGAGGGCGGCGTGGAGTGCGGGGTAGCGGGGTAGCAGTGCGGGGCAGGTGGGGCAGAACTGGACGGTGGAGAGCAGCCAAATGCAGGCCACGCGGCGCAGCGCCGGTTTCGGGCTGCGGGCCGTTTGCAGCAGGCGGTCCAGCATTTCGGAGGTGAATTTGTGGTGCCGTGGGGGTGTGCGGGGCTCCGTGCGGGGTTTTGTGGAGTGCCCCGCATCGGCCACAAAGTCATGCGGGGTAATTTCCGCCACGTCCAATTGCCCCGCCAAGATTGACGAATGCCAACCGGCCGCCACAATTGTGAACGCTTCACCGGAAGCAAACACAAAGTCAATACGTTTGTGGTGCCGTGTTGAGGCTTCAAAAAGCGGCTCCACAAACGCGGCTTCAAACGCGGCGTTATCATCGGATACACACAAAGACATGTACGCCAAACTCAGCAGCGCGTCCTCATCCCCCGCCAAACTTAAACCCCGCAGCTGCCCCGCCACCTCGGCAAAATGCGGGGTATCCGCCAGCGGGGTAAGCGCGCCAAACTGCGCCAGCTGCGCCACCGCAGCCACCGCCGCCGCCCGCACCGACCCGTCGCCGGCTTTCAGCAGCGCCGGCAGCCGCCGCAGCAGCCCCGCCAAATGCGGGGCAGACACGTGACGGCCCCGCTCGGCACAGCGGGACAAAACATACGCCGCCGCCAGCAGCCGCCCGTGCAGCCGCAAAGCCGCGCGGCCGGCAATTCCGCCCGTTCCGTCAATTCCGTCCGTTCCGTCCATTCCGCCCCTTCCGTCCATTCCGTCGGTTCCGTCGGATGTGCCGAGCGGCAAAAGTTCGTCCACAAACTCCGCCACTTCCGCATCCGACACCGATTTGTGCGACACCAACAACCCGACGGCGTGGGCGGCCGGTTTGTGGAGCCGCTCGGCGGGGCTGTCCAGCAGGCGGACTAACGGCGGCACGTGCGGGCGGAGATGCCCCGCCAGCCCCGCCGGCGCCAGCGCCAGCAGCTGCAGCAGCGCGTCGCCGGAAGCGGCATTGCCGGAGTCCACAAAGTCGTGCAGTGCCAGTTCCGCCAGCTGTAGTGCGGGGCTCCCGCCTACCCCGCCGTCTGCCCCACTTACCCCGCACTCACTTACCCCGCCCTCCATCTGCCGCAAATGCGCCTTCACCAGGGCCCGCACCTCGGCGTCATACTGCAGCGCCCGCGCCACCCGCTGCTCCCATTCCGCGTCCTGCACGACGGCAGTGGCGTGCCCCGCCACGGCGTTCATCACCAGCGTTTGTAACCCGAACTGCACGAGGCGGGGCACGGCGGGGCCGAGCGGGGTCGGGTGGCGGGCCGAGAGGGCGGCAAATGCGGCCAGGAGGTCGGCAAGGGCGGGGAAGGCGACGCCGGCAGTGGCGGAGCGGAAGGCGGGGCTGGGATTAGAGTTCGGTGCCCCGCTTTCGGAGTTTGTATCGTTTTGATTGTCTTCCCCGCTTACCCCGCTTACCCCGCTTACCCAGCCCCCGCTTACCCCGCCCCCGCTTGCCTGCATGCGGAACCAGTACGGGTGCAACCCCCGGCGTGCCTCCTCGGCAATCTCCGTCCGAGCCCCGCCTGCCCCGCCTGCCCCGCCCCCGCCTACCCCGCTCGCCCCCACCAAACACAAAACGCGGGCGGTGGCGTC
Source organism: Sporopachydermia cereana (assembly GCA_030561065.1). NCBI lineage: Eukaryota > Fungi > Ascomycota > Sporopachydermiomycetes > Sporopachydermiales > Sporopachydermiaceae > Sporopachydermia > Sporopachydermia cereana. Next base: position 27,655 of record JAKTWI010000261.1, on the reverse strand, counting down.
GGCAAACGGCCAGCCGCGGGCGGCAAACTTCACACACACAAACCGCACGGCGTCGTTGGCATCCGCCGCCAGCAGCGCCGACGCCAGCAGCTCCTGCAGCTGCGCGCGGGCCGGCGGCGGCAGTTGCGGCAGCCCCGCCATCAGCCCCGCCAGCGCCTCCTGTACGGAACCCCGCAATTGCGGGGTATCGCCGGCCAGACTGCGCAGCAGAAACTGTACGTAGTCCAAGTCGGCGCCTAATGCGGGGCAGCGGGAGAGTACGGAGCCGAGCGCTTCGTACAGCGCGCCGCGGAATGCGGGGTCGGATGCGGGGGAGGGGCTGCCCGATTGGGAAGGCCCCGCTGCGGGCCACCCGGCTGCCACAATCACGTCGCGGGCCGTGCCGGCCAGTGCGGGGCCGATTTGTGCCAAAAGCGGGGGCGGGGCACTGCGGGCCACCCAGTGGATCAGCTGCACGCCGGCCTGCCGCAGGCGGGCATACGGCGAGCGGAGCGCGGCTTCCACTACCGCCATAATGCGGGGCTGCCCCGCAGCAATGCGGGACGCCGCCAAGCGGGCGGCTATTTTACCCCGCAGTGTGTCCTTCACCGGCGGGCGCCCCGCGGCGGGGTCGCCGAGAAAATATCTGAGCAGTAGGTCGACCAGCGGCTCGGTGTCCACAGTCACGTGCAGCCGTTTCAGGCGGTCCTCGGCAAGTTCGGCAATGGCGGCGGATGTGTCGGCCGAGGCGGCCAAAAGCGGAAAGAACGCGTCGGAAGGCGGGAGGAGACCGGAGATGAGGAAGTGGAGCGCGTCAGTTTTGATGGCGGTGAGGGAGTCGCGGGAGAAAGCCGAGCGGGAGTTGAGAGTGAGAAAGCGGATGTCGGCGGGGGAAAGGGCGGGGGCGGGGCTGGCGGGGCTGGCCGAGAGAGCCGAGGAGTGCGGGGTAAGTGCGGGGGATGCGGGGTTTGAGGGGTTCGCGGGGTTCTCCAGCTGCCCCGCCGAGCTGTCGGGAAGCCGCTGAATGACGGAATAGTCCAGCATGAAAAGGTGGGCCAAACAGCGGGCCAGCCGGGCGCGGTCGGCGGCATACTGCGGCTCGGCAAGCGGCACTTCGGCAGCCAACGCGGCCTCCTCGGCCGACCCGCGCGGAGGCGCCCGCCACCCGCTGATCAGCCGGAAAAACACCCGCAGAAAGCGGCTGTTCACGCCGTCGTCGCCACGTGACAGCCCCGCCACCGTCGGCACAATAAGCGCCCGCCGCTGTTCCGGCGGGGCGGCGTCCACCCCTTTTTGGATAAACATAAACGTGAAGAGGAAAAACATGTCGGATCCGTCTTTGTGTTCTTCGGCATTGTGTTTCTTTGCCTGAGCTATCAAAGCCGGCAGCGGCAGCGGCATGCGGCTCGGGCCGAGCCGGGCCAGCAGGTTTTGTGCCACGGCGGCCATTTTACCCCGCACTGCGGGGTGCGGGGAGAGGAATTTCAGGAGCAGTGGCGGCAGGTAGAGGTTCAGCAGCGGCTGCAGTTTGGCTTCGGAGTTGGCCAGGGCAAGCCGCAGCTCGACTTTGTTGATGAGGGCCAGTTCGGCGTCTGCGGTGGACATGGCGGGGTAAATGAGGGGTAGAATGAGGGGCACTGAGGGGTGAAAAAGGTTGTGCTTTTGAGAGATGGTAAGAGGAATTTGGATGTGTCTATGGAAGGGAAATTGAGGCTAAAAAGGAGGGGTGGCGGGGTAAGGGAGTGCGGTTGATCCGAGGGCGGGAAGATCCGAAGGCGTTCCGAATCTTTTTGTGGTTGATCTCGGAGCGGTGCGATGGCGTGGACGGGAGATGGGACAGGGCCGATATGCCGGATTGGGAAGATACATGAGAGTGCATACGTGTGCATGTCAGTGCATGTAGGTGCATAATTCATACATGTTGCTGCAGGTGAGTGCAGAGGCCAAATGGCAGGCAATCGGATTCCCATAAACCAATGCGATAATGACGATATGTGGATAAAAAGGTCTATTGAAATTAAGGGAACAAATGGCGCGCAATGTTTGTTGTCTGCAGGCTTGCAGGTTGCACTCCAGTTAGAGATGTGATCGAAGCGGAGCTCCTGCCTTACCGGCGGCACTATTTGGCCATTGAAATTCTCCTTCAGATAGAAGACCACATGACTTATTACTTGTGGTTTGAAAGGATAATGGAAAGTTGGGTAAAATGCACCTCGGTACTCTCTTTCAGTGGGGTGTTGATGCGGAGTTTTAGTTCAAAGATGAGTTGATGCCTCAACTCATTAAGTCCAGCAAGTCATCGCCTCAGTTACAGAACTTGCTAATTTCAGTTCCTTACAGGTTGCTTCCTAAATAATTGGGATGAACTTCCACTACAGGCTTTGAACTACAAAGTTGAGCGATGGATGCGCTCTATAAAGTAAATAGACGTATACTGTGGCACTCAATGGCTCGCTTCATCTGCACTGATGGCGTTCATCCCCACAGAACTCAAGGGCTCAAGCGAAGTTAGCAGCGGCTCAAACTGTAAAAAAAGCGATCTGTTTCTCATTACATGATGAGCCTTTTTGACGTTTTAGAGAATCTTATCGCTCTATGTGATGCGTGGAATGCTGACACTATAATTGTTTAGGGATGTGGGAGCTCAGAGCATTTCAGTTGTTTAGCCTTACAGAAAAGAACTGTGCTGGGAATGAGAATGGGCAAACCAGAAAGAAATTCAGCCTGTAACTGCAGCCTTTGATCAACTTGAACATGAACAAATGCAGTTGCCCGTTTGAGACTGGACTCACTTTATGATGCTGCTATCTACAGTCTCATCAGTCCATTTTCCTACGACTCATTCAAAACAATAAAGTAAGACTCGGTTTTGAAGACTCGCTTATCCCAATACTCCAAATGCAAGCAAGACTTTGAGGCCCATCACGACATTCGCAATTAACCTAAAAGGTTGTCTATCCCAGCTCAGAAATCCCTCCCATCAATTCAACTTCTCAACTTTCCTCCTGTCATTATATCACCACTCAAATTCATCCATTCCTCTCGCTCACCGTTGAAATGGCGGAATCCGACATCTCATTTTAGAGTTGGGCATAAGATGAATCTGATAAACTTAAAAATGACCCTTCCCAATTGGGAAACATCTATTAACTCTATGTAGACAGCCGCCCCCTGCATGAACATGCAGGGAACATGGCTAACGTCGGAGTTGGGGACTCTGGGAGAGAGACTGGCTGGCGAGGATGTGGTAATGAAGAGACTGAAGATGATGAATCGCCTACAAACATATCAATGAAGCTACCAGTGTTCACCCACTATTGTAAGTACTCCTTTGCTGCAGTATATGAGCCCGGGAGTGATGTAGCCTGTGAAGAAAGGTCGCATGAGGAGCACCACGATTGCATCTCTCCTAACCACTTCTTGACAATAACGGATATCATGTAAGCGCAAGAATCAACCACTCCTGAGTCAGGATGGTCATGTTCACGCCAGGCTGCCATCCCAATGTATGTGCAAATTTGGAGAGCCAAGCAAAGCCGTCTGCAACACAATAGCTTGTGACTCTGAGCCTGGAAGACCACCATTCTACCCCCCTCTTGCAGCACTCCAAGTCTCGTCGCCTTCCAACTTCCATCAAACCCTACAGTCCCTCAATCATCCAACAATAATCTCAATCCACCACGTACCATCACATATCCCATAATCTCTCACAACTCCGACCTAAGATATCGTTTCCGCTTTTCTCATTCGTCAGTCACCTTTTTCCTCGCCCAATTAGGAAAGTCGCAGCTCACATGCATAATCATAGGGATCTCCGGCAAACTCTATTTTACCCCTAATTTCACAACCGACGGAAATCTTTTCGATTCGATTCCTAGGATGTCACTGCAAACTCCTAAACTGCAGACTGCGACAAAATATTTTCTCTGTGCACGTAGTTTTTCAATAGTTATAACTGCTTTGGTCGGCTTTCCTCCTGCCTCTCCCTCTGTTACAGTAGCCTCGTAAGAAGAATCTCTGAGACGCATAGCTCAGTTCAGGCCATCCACACATTTCATTACTATTAGCCATAGTAAGTGTGTTTGCTTTCTTACATACCGCAGAATGGTCAAACTCAACCTCTCGCTGCTGGCTCTGGCGGCCCCTTGCGCTCTGGCCGCAGCTGTACCGGAAGCCACTCCCGCGCCTACTGCTGCCCCCGAGCTGGTGAAAAGACAACAGCAGGTTGTGATCCAGCAGTCTGTGTGGGTGTCTACTCTGTCCAACGGCAACACAGCTCTGATCACTCCAACTGTCATTGACGGAGTCACAATCTCCGCCTCCCCGGCCTCGGACTCCAGCCCCACTCCCTGGATCTCTCTGGACGGCAGTGGCATTCCCTATGCTGTTACTCCCACTGTCAGCGGCGGGTCCACCATCAGTGCCTCCCCCACTCCCGACTCTTCGGACTATCCGACTCCCGATGCCGTTCCGCCGGTGCTGAGGTGTTTCGGCGACCGGGTGCCGAGCGAGGACTCCTCGACCCCGGGCTATCCCTTCTGCACACCTTTGAATGGCACGGAGTGGGTGCCTGGCCAGACGTACTGGATCACATGGGACCCCACATACTGGGGCGGGGACATCACGCGGGTGAAGCTGCAGGGCCGCTCGCTGCCGATCAAGGAGAATGCCGATCTGATCTTTGAGACGGAGTGGATCAACAATGCCGACGGATACTTCCCTCTGTTTGTCAAGGACTCGTACCGGATTAAGGACAACCAGGGATACTTCTTCCTCAACATGGCGCCTCTGGTGAACCAGGGCACGACGGCGACGCATGTGGGGACTGTCAGTGGGCCCATTGTCAGATTCCTCACCACCGACTACAAGAACGATGCCATCACTGCTATCAACAGACTTCCGTCTGACAATGCGTCTGCAGGTGCCAAATCGTCTTCCAAAAAGAGCGATGGCGGTCTTTCCACTGGTGGGCTGGTTGCTGCTATTGTTGTGCCAATTGTTGTTGTTTTGTTTGCCGGGTTTGGTGTCTACTTTTTCTTCTGGAGAAAGAGACAGGCCAAGGGATACGGCGAGGGCCACAAGGACAAGAGAATCCGGAGCGTCAATCCTGTTGCTGGGTCCCGGGCTGACGATGTCGCTTCCACCTACACTGCTGGCACTGAGTTCACCACTGTCACTCCTGCTGCCACCAATGCCAATGCGACCAGTGACTCCTTGGCCAGCAATCCTTTCAAATAGTGGAGTGTGACCTAATAAAGGAGTGTGACCCCCACTTCCCTGCGCATAATTCATCCTCATCCGGTTAATAACGAGTCTTGTTTTTTTCTATTCTCGATTTTATATTTCTGTTCAGTATGCTGGTTTGCTTGGTTATGTCTAGTGCTCCGGTTTGCTGTGTCCAGACCGTTGCTTCTCGTGTTAAGTAGTTATGCCGAATACATGATATGATGTATTATTAATGGTGTGATGGGGTAGGGTTTGTTGTGGAGCTGAAAGAGGTGGTAGAGAATAAAGGCTACTCGTAGAAGACTTATAGGGTTTTGCTTTTCTTTGGTCGATCAGCAATTGTGAGTCACTCTCTTTAATTCATAACAGAGTCATTCTCCTCCTTAAACCAGTTTCTCTCAACAGTGTGCCTACATCTCACGTTTACAGCCACGCTACTATCATCAGAAAGGATGTACGATATGCCACTGCTACCAACTAGTCAAGAGATACTGTAACGGCTCATATGAATGAAGAAGAACATAAATATCAAATCGATACATGATAACTAACAGTCGCCATACGACTCTCCCCCCGGTTTGGAAAAGGATACATTGATAGCCGACTCTTCAGCCCAACCAACGCAACCACTCTCAATATCGTAGGCAATCAAGAAGCCAACAAGAAGCCATTAAGCCAGCTGGTATCTGATTATTCTATTCACCTATCTTATCAACAAAGAACGAACTGTTTTTCAACTCCCTCTTATCATCACATCGTCGACTGGCCCGACCCTCACGTCTCAACCCCGATGTGCACGTGCCCGAACTGTGCCGCCGAGCCTCGGCTCATTGCGGAGTTTGCATCTCGCAGAGGTCCCCCCGCCAGCCGAAAATGAGGGGAGTTCGAAGCCCTGGGGAGGGGTAATGAGACACTGTGTGGGGTCCTTACGAGAGGGCAGAGAGAGGAACAGAGAGAAGAAATGGCAGTTGTTGATAAAATTGAGAGAATGGGATCTATCGATTGAGTAAAGGTGGTGTTGGAGATAGTTTTGGCTGATTTTGGTTGACTCAGAGGCTGCAATGGTTGAGATTTTGGGATGCGGCCCTGGATGGGTGAAAATCCGGGGAAACCAACCGTCTGTCATTGGCAGCAGATGTCGCTGTGAATATATGATTCGTGGTACCGGGTAGTATGCAGCTTTTCTTCTTACAATTATATGGCCAAATCGTCTTTTTTTCATGATCTTTTAGAGTGTTCATCGCACTTCTCCCCTTTCACAAGGGCCGTGTAGTATGTATCAGCCACCCAAAATGTGGGGAAAGTGAGAGGCAAAAACCCTTTCAGCAGAGTATCAAAAGACATACCTACGGGAACCAGCAAAACAGCCATAACTCATCAGTAATTGTCCCTATATTTATTGATAAAGTTATTTTATTGCCAGTCACTTATCACTGTATTTCACTCATCAACCCCGCTGCTGACCGCTCGGCTCAGAAAATGGGAAACTCGGCTCGGCATTAAGCGCAATCTGGGGTTGAAGACTCGGCCCGTATATATGCAGTATGGGGAAACCAGCCCAGCCGTATATAAAAGAAAGGCAGCTGCTCATTTTCATTTTTTCGTCCGTGATTGCCAGTGATGTGAGACCCGTATAAATAGTGGCGACCTCTACTATCTTATTTTTCTCGAATTATTCTGTAATACCCCTACAGTTCAAACACACAATTGGTGTAGTACATTGACGAGCCGGTTGATTCATATTACAGAATCCTCTAACTATCTTCAGTCTCATTGTCGCCAACGAAACAATTTCATAATGTATTCAGCTATTTCGCGCCGGTCGCTGTTGAAGCTGGTTCAGAGTCCATTGTGCCGGAAAGCGCTGGCCAGCAATGTGCGGGTTTTTTCCTCCGCCAGAGCAGTTCAGTCTGGCCATCTTCCCTTGACATATTTGACTGAAGAAGAGCAGATGTTCAAAGACACAGTGTCTTCTTTTGCTCGGGAGTATATTGCGCCCAAAGCAAGGGAAATGGACGAGGCGGAAGATATGGATCCCGCGGTGATCAAGGAGCTGTTCAATATGGGTTTGATGGCCATTGAGACGCCAGAGGAGTATGGCGGGTCTGGGGCTTCTTTCACTTCAGCGATCATTGCTATTGAAGAGCTGGCCAAAGCGGATCCCAGTGTTTCTGTCTTGAATGACGTCCACAATACTCTGGTGAATACCTGCGTTCGTAAGTGGGGCTCTGACAAGCTGAAGGAGAAATACCTGCCACAGCTGTCTACCGATAAGTTGGGCTGTTTCTGCCTTTCAGAGGCCTCTTCTGGCTCTGATGCTTTTGCTTTGAAGAGCAAAGCTAGAAAGGTTGATGGCGGGTATATTATTGACGGCTCCAAGATGTGGATCACCAACTCCAAGGAAGCTGACATTTTCCTGATTTTTGCCAATCTGGACCCCGCAAAGGGGTACAAAGGTATCACATGTTTTGTTGCCGAGCGAGACTTTGGCATCAAGATTGCAAAGAAAGAGAAGAAACTGGGAATCCGAGCATCTTCCACTTGCATCATCAACTTTGATGACGTGTTTATCCCTGAGGAAAACGTCCTGGGAGAAGTGGGCAAGGGCTACAAAATTGCCATTGAGTGTTTGAACGAAGGGAGAATTGGCATTGGGGCCCAAATGCTGGGTTTGGCAGAAGGAGCCTTCAACCGAGCCACGTCTTATATCTACAATGACAGAAAGCAGTTTGGCACTTTGGTTGGGGAGTTCCAGGGCTTGCAGTTTCAGGTTGCTGAAGCGGCAGCTGAGATCGAAGCTGCCCGGCTGCTTATCTACAATGCTGCCAGGCTCAAGGAGCAGAACGTGCCATTTGTGAAGGAGGCAGCCATCGCCAAGCTGTATGCTTCTGAAGTGGCAGAGAAGACGGCGTCAAAAGCAGTTGAGTGGATGGGAGGGGTAGGATTTACTCGAGACGAGATTCTGGAGAAGTTCTACCGCGATGCCAAGATCGGAGCAATCTATGAAGGAACATCCAATATTCAGAAGCAAACAATAGCCAAACTGGTCCAGAAGGAAGTGACCAAATGATTGACCAGTCCTTTGCGTGAGCAAGAGGAAGTGCCTGATGTGGGAGATGATCGGCGCTACATCAGTCCGAATTAACAAAATAGTGGCTTATAACGTAAATGAAAACCAGACCTTGCATTAGTAGTACATTCCAACTTTTAATCCCATTTTACCCTTGCCATGAATATGCAATAGATAAACACCAGTAAATCTCATAAGAGAAAGATCAACATAATCCCAAACGCCTCATTCGCTTCAATCTGCATTCGAAGCATCATCATTAGCCTTCTTCCACTGTTGTCCCCAGAAAAAACTCATTGCTCATCATTTTTCGTGCTTCTGTATTTCTCCATGATTTCCACCAAAAAATCAAACTGCTCAGCTCCGTCCACAGCCTCCTTCAGATGCTGTGGCGTAACCCTCCGAGAGCCGTGCGCCCGCGTCTTCACACAGGCTTCTTCCACCAGCGAGGCCATAAAAATCTCCAAAGCCTTTGAGACAACCAGCGGAGTGGCTTGCGCGACCTTGCCAATGTCGTCGTCCGTCTGCATCAGTTTCTTGATGCGGGCTGTGGGGAAATGTGTCTTGATGCACAGATGGCTGTCTGTGATGGCCATTGTACAGTATGTGAGTTGTAATGTGATTCTGAATCACAACAGCGTCGTGTGGTTCTTTGATTAGTGAAGTTGAAGTCTGATATTTGAGTCGATCACATAATCCTTTGAGCGCCAAAGCTCCATGTTATTACTGCTCTTATCGTGTTCGATAAGCTGGGATTTCACGTCTCTTTATAGGTTTGTGACGATGTCAGAATAAGGTTAAGGTTTGGTGGCATCAAAGGTTTTTCTGTGCCTTTTTCTGATTGTGTGTGAACGGGCATTTGCAACCCCAAAAGCCTCCTGTCGCAATCGATCTTGAGCAAAAAGCGAAATCTGTGTTTTGAGTATTTCCGCGGGGATTTGTGGTGGAATCAAGAGGTAACAAAACTGATTGTGACAGCCACATGTCCACTCTTTGCACGCGCGCGTGACGCACCAATCAAATTTTGTCAGATTCTGGCTAACGCGAGGGTGTGTTTTTTGTTTGGTGTATACCCCCTGTTTTGGGACAATGTGTATATCGGCCCTGGGCGTTATGAGATGAGTCTCTCAAATAGTTAAACCTGCTATCCTATTGTATATCATTCTGCAGATGCATTAACTGGTGAAGAATGTGGCTATGCTATGAACGTAACGATCTCTAAATCTCAAAATCCTCCGGGTCGGCAGAGGGCTGGGTGGCGTTTGAGCTGGGGGCACCCACATCCAGATCGCTATCATCATCATCATCGCTCTCGTGAATGCTCAGCAGCTCCCCTTCTTCGTCTAGAATTGAGGCCGCATTTCCAGTCCCAGGTCTGAATCGGGTGTAGAGATATCCGTCTCTGTGTCTTCCGAACTTGTCGGCAATACGGGACCACAAGCCTGCTGTGGCTGTTCCTACCGAACTGAATGCCCCTCCGATACTAGCTACAATGCCGCCGAATACCCCCTTCACAGCCCCAGTTCCCACTGATCCACCAGATCCATCTTCTCCCAGGTGAATGGCCCCATGACCAAGCATTTCAGACCAGTTGATGGCACCAAAGCGTTTTGTGTACTCATGGTAGGCAATTACGGCAATCACGGCAGCCACCCCAATAGGCAGTGTGATCACCACATACAGCCAGAACCCTCGGAGACGGCCTTTTGCTTTCCGGTATGCCTCTTCCTTACCGGGACAAGGCTCAGACTCCCATTTGTCCAGCCGCAGACCGCCTTCGCATGTACTCAGCCCTACTTTCCGGTACCCCGTTGGTTTCCAGTACTCAATGGCGTTTTTGTCAACGCGGCAGATCTCCTGAGGGTCTGCGGGAGTGAAGTTGGGCACAAGCTGGCAGGTCCCGTCTGCGGTGATTCTGTAGTTGTAGTCGCATTCATAGTCCTGGCGGGTGCAGGAGCAATTTCGCACAATCCTCAAAGCGGAGATCTCGGGCTGCTGTCCGACAAAACACTCCGCCTCCGCATTTTTGCGGTAGAACTCCGTCTCGTGTCCAAACATGCAGTTGTCGCTGCTCAGCGGATGTTTGGGAGTCCACTTCTCAAACTCCGACGGGAATTTGCACTGCCGACTCCGCACTCTAAGATCGGCAAAGTCTATGCGGATAGCCAGAGATTTCGCCCCTCGGGACAAGGGCGCCTGGCCTATAAGTACAAACTGGCGGGACGTGTCACGGGTGACTGTGATTATATCCGTCACAGTTATCAGATCCTCGGAAAACTGAAACTCCTCCCACGTGTCTCCGAAATCCAATGTGTAATAAAGCGTATTTGTACTGTCCTGGTCGTTCACCAAAGCGATTATCGACCCTTGGTCTCCAAACTCCCACATATACGGTCCTTTCTTCACTTCCTTCCACGACAGCCCGCCGTCCCGCGTCAGATACGTATTGCTGTTGCCCTTCACATCCAGAAAAGGCCCGACATTCCCGGTCGCAAGCATCAATCCCACCGCCGAGCCGGAAGAATAGGTATCCCGGTAGTCTTTCCGAGTCGTTGAGCCGTACAAATTGAGGGAACACTGCTCCAAAGACGTGTCGGAGCAGATCTCGCCGTACGGCTTACCGGTAGCATCGACGACTGGCGGAGGCAGGAATCTGAACTGGCCGGCGTCGTCGTAAGAGATTTTTGTCTTCAATTTCTTCCGCGCCCCTTGCCGGGCATCTGCGGCATTCTGCACCACATTCAGCAGAATCACCCCCTCCATGCCGATAACGCGCTCAAAGTCCACATAGCCGAACTCGTCCCGGTTGACGTCCCGTTCCGCAGTCACAAAGAACGTGCCATTGTAGTTCGACTTCAGCAGCACCCCAAACTCAGACCCGGGCACACTGGACACCGTGACATGCATAAACACGGCGTTTGTGTTGCCCGACAGCACAGAATACGCCTGCTGGTGGTGCACTGTGAATGTGGCCGGGAACTGTGCCTCGGCAAACGTGTCTCCGTTCACAGACGTGTACGCAAGCAGCGTCCCGTCGGGCTGGATCTCGGCCTCCACCACAAACCTGTCCATTGTCACAAACCCGACAGAGTTGCCGAACAGCGTCTTGACACTGTCCTCACTGGCGAAAAACTCTGAAGAGGACACAATTTTGTAACCTTGGCTTTCTGCGGATATCTCCTGGCACAGAACCAGTCTGTCGTCTACAAACCCAGCCACCTCGGGATCAAGTTTGGACCCCGTCCAGTCGCACCGGACCACATTTTCCCGAAGCGGGTTCCACGTGTCGCCGAAATCGGTAGAGTAGTGCGCCACAGCGCCACACTCATACGCGTCCCACGCCACATCGCAATCGCCCTCGCCGCGCCAAATGAGCCACCCGGATTGCCTTTTATGGAACTCCAGCGGAGGACCCAAATCAAAAGGCAGACTGGGGGTCCGGAAACTATTGAACGTCTGACCCCGGTCTCGGGAGTAGAAAAGTCGCTGATGGGTGGTAATCAGAAATACCTGGTCCGGGGCATATCTATTCCGGATAATCCGGAGAACTTCGTTATCTGTTCCGGCCAGTTCTTTCGGCTCGGCAAACGTGAGTCCCTCATCAAAACTTATAAAGACGCGTCCGTCCACTGTCCGGACTATCAGCGTTTCCGGATCTTCCCAATTGCTTTTGTCCAAATAGTAGTATTCGGCAATATACGAGTCAAACACCGTTTCGGTCGCAACTACCTTGTCCTTTGCCTCGATCTCCTTCATTTTCTGGTCCTGCCGCCAGGCTACACACGAGCGGATCGTCGGCATATCCAGCCGGAATCCCTTCCCGCGCTCACAGGTATCCCCCGGAATCAGCCGATAAGCCGGCTCAACCTGGTAAATAGCATTTCCAGATACCGAGCAAACGGTTGGGGCGTTTTTATCCGGATTGGCCAGTTTCTCGTCAGTTAGTACGCAGCGGCCCTGTCCGTCTTTCGTGTATCCGTGGCGACATTCAAAGTCATTGTAGGTACAGACGCAGGCTTCATTTTCCGAAACGGGCTCGGCGAAAAGCTTGCGCACAAAGCAGTCGGCATCCTGGGTCCGCCGCTGCAGTTTCTGCTTCCGGCCCATGATACACAAATGCTCGTCGTGATGGCCCGAGCTATCGGCTTTCTGCTCGCTTTCCGTTTCGCCGAAATACCATGTTTCGACGTCTTTGGAGTTGGCGGTCAGATTGCAAGTTCGGCTCAGAGTAGGGCTGAGATCGATAAAATAGGAAACGGTCTTTGGAGCTCCGTCTGAGCCTTTCTCAAAACCCAACAACAAAAAAGACAAACCAGTGTTATCAGGTAACGTGACTATTTTCGATAGCAGCAGAGGCGTGTCCAGTTTGAGTGAGTTCCACGAGGCTCCTCTGTCCAGAGAGTAGACGACACTGTCAGTGAAAAGATCACTGTCGTCCAAAAAGTCGTCCAAATCCGTAGGGAACTTGAGCTCGGCAGCCAAAATGGCATTGCCCGCATCTCCAATGCTGTACAGATGCGGTCTGTCCAGCGTTTCCGTCCAGGACATCCCCGCGTCTGTGGAAATGTACGTATGCACTTTGTTGAGGTCGGGGGAAAGGTATGTTTCCTCTGTCCCAAGTGCTAACAGGATGCCTGCCGAATGGCCGGATATCTCGCTGATCATAGGGATTTCGGCGGCAGTGTAGATATTCAGAGGGCTGGGTTTCTTGCCTTTGTGTTTATCCATTTCGTTGATTACTGTCAGATTCCTCCAACTTCTGCCATAATCAAACGACACTTTGCTTCTCACACTCTTCACAGCCTGTCCGGCTGAGTCCTTCTGCACCCCCGCCAGACTGTTGGCAAACATAGCGCCGGCAATTCCCTTGCTGAAGGGCTGTACGCCGCCACCCATCACCACATTGATGTCGAGATCCTCTGTAACCAGGACAAACTCTGTGCCTGACGAGTCGCTGGAGTACATGTCTCCCGAATACACCTCAATGGAGCTTCCGTCGATGTTTACTTCCTCTGAGGTCCACAACACAGCCAGCAAAGAGGCAGGGTTGTTGTCGGCTACTACACTGAAGAAAAGAGGATGGATTTTGCCCTTCCCGCTTTCGTCTTCCGGAAACACTGCTTTCTCCCATTCCTTGCCGTCTTTCGAAACGTACAAAGCTGCTTCTGTTTCCTCTTCACTGGACTTGGAAAGCAAGGCAACAGCAAAACCATCAACAACCAGAAACTGAGTGACAGACATTCCTGTTTCGCTCAGCACATCTTTCAAGGGGTACTCCGGTTTCGAATTATACCAGTCTGTGCTGTAGCTGATAGTAGAGGCCAGCTCGCTGTCTTCCGAGGAAAGGCGCTCCAGGCACATTACAGCAGAGTCCATTGCGGCAGAGAAATGCCGATTGGACTCCAAAAGCTGGCAAAAGACTATTCTCTCCGGGTCCTGGAACCCCAGTTCGTGCACAGAATAGAAGTTGTCCTTAGTGTATGATATATGGGATTTGCAATCTTCCCCATGTGCACAGCTAAACACCTCCGCCAGTATCAAATCCCAGTTGTCGGAGTGGAACTGCAGATTAGCCAACACGGTATCGTCGTCATGGTGTTTCGGAGGCTTCTTCATCAGATTGACTTTTTCCCAGCTTTCCCCTTTGTTGTCTGTGGCATAGGCTATTGGGGAAGATGACGAAATAAGATATGCCCTCGTAGGCGCATGCGGATGGAGAACAAACTGGGAAAAGCCTTCCGTGATTTCCTTGCCCGAATTGTCCTCTACAGCTTTCCAGGTGGCGCCGGCATCGAAGGAGATAACTGCTTTCCCTGTCCCGCTGGCCAGGTACACCACGTTGGCCGAGTCCGGGAAGAACTGGACTGCCAAGGCGGGGCTCGCCAGTTCCGTCTTTCTTGTCACCGGATCGGCTTCCGGACTGACGATTGCGGCTGCCAATTGTACCCAGGCGACTATCACAGCCACAAGCAACAGGCTGTGCCACTGTATAATACTTACAGCCTTCATTGTGGTGACTTTCAGTAAGCAGTTGTATCCAGCCGGGAGGTCCCCCAATCACAGAAACCTCGCTGATGAGCTCTCAAAACCCTGGCGCGTAGTACTGGCCCGCCACCGCTTTTGGGGAGTCCGGAACTATCACCAAGAGTGGGTTCCCTCGGTTTCTCAGTCAATATCCACGTCAGTGTGTATCTTGCACTGGCATTGACTCCGTTTCTTTGTACAATTGATTAATACTAGTAATGATGGGGACACCCTAGGTGTTTGTATGTTTCTCTCGTCCTGATATAGACATAAGAACTCAACTCTTGTCAGCAGCAGCGACTAATCTCAGCTCATCTCAGAACGCGAACCGGTCGATTGTCTCAATGAACCGAAATTTTCAATGAGAGAAATCACAAAATACTAGCAACTCTCGTAGCGTTGTTAGTATTATCGCTGTGAGCTGTTGGCACTCTTTCTAGGTTTAATGATGCGAGAATCCGGCAATGCCTCATCTCATTCTGGAGCTGCCGATAAACTGTGTCATCACGTGTGCGGGGGAAGTGGGTATGAGATCTGAGGTACATACCTTGTTTCGATTGGAGAGACTTGAGGACTACCAGTCAACTCTTTAGATTATATGAAATGTCATACAGAAAGCACACTGTAAAAATGAATTATCAGTGGATGACAAAGGATCGTTTCTTAGTGGAGGGCTTTGTTCAACCTGCAAATTGAATATGCAATCGCTGATAAAAGTAGCGGCGGGAGACGCGATGTACACCCTGTCCCAATGTGGTAAATCGCGTGGGGTAACACTGGAGACTAGCTCTTTGCTATGTTGGCCACACAAAAACATTTTTTTGTACTGGCTCTCTCAGAGTGAAAAGTAATGGCATGAAAATGATTGTGGTAAGTGCACAACTAGTTTCGCCATTACACAGTCGTGTTTTTACGTTCTGTGTAATCATTTATGCAGACTGTGTGCAATTTTATCATCTCATTATCACAAAAATGGTCACCGTGGGGCGCAAAAACGGCAAAAACTTCAAGCCGCCAAAGACGGCCTTCCGCACCAGCAACATTGGGGTGAATAAAAAGCTGACGGCTTTCGAACTGCGGAAACAAAAGGCAGAACAGGAGAAGGCGCTGAAACAGAAACTGAAGGAGTTGGAGGAAGAAAAGCAAGCTGAGAAGAAGGCTCGAAAGGAGGCCATCAAAGCCAGAAAGGAGGCCAAGGAAGAGAAGGAACGCCTGGAGCTTCTACAAGCGAAGATGCATGCAAAGAAGGTGGAGCGGCTGCGGAAGAAGGAAAAACGGAATAAACTGCTGAAGGAACGCTAGGCGTTACTGCAAAAGTGTGCATTATCATAGCATGATGTCAGGGATTACAATAGTGTCAGGCGTACTGGAGTCTGCGGTCTTTGACAAGTCTGGGTTTTTGAATATGGGTCAGTGTCTTAGTGTATCATAGAGGTAAAATTTGGATGCATTTCTAAGGGGATGGACTGTAGGGTAAAGGTGCATCATCTGAAGCACGCTGCTGATCATCCTCATCACCGACCCATAATGCACTCGGATCAGGATCGATGGGATATAGTGAGCCTGAGCATCTTAAACCCGTCCGTGATGCATAGGGTATCGTTGCTGTCAAAAAATAGTATATCTTTGAAGTCTTCGGGGTCATCAGCAAACACGTCTCGGATCCAGGCTTCTTGTGGAAGATCTATTGTGCGAAAAGAGTATGCTATAATCTCGTGCATCTCGTCCCTCGCGTTATTAAGCAAAGACTCCTTGTGGAAACTGTCGTACAACGACTCGCCAAAAAAGTAAACTCTATCGCGCCAGTCTTCCAAGGCATATGCAACAACGTCCCGCACAAAATTGTACAGCAAAAGCTTCGGGAGAGATGAATGCATGGTTAATATTGCAAGAATGTTTCCGTCGGGACTTACCGCCAGTGTCTCGTTGGATATCAATGGCATGTCTTTCGTGGGGAGTTGTAGCGAATGGGTGGGAGGTCTCAGGCGCCTTTCGTTGAAGTATTGATAGACGTCAGTGCTCACCAAGTACTCCACTGGCAGAATGGGGTTTGGGGCCAGACAGATTCGGGATCTCAAATGCTCATTGACTGTATACGGCAGGCTTCTCACTAATCTCTCTACAAAGCCCCATTGAAAGGGAAAGTTTGCCAGAGATCGTCGTTCTTCATCAAAGTTGTAGTCCAAAGATTCCTCCGAGTTGAACTCGTTTATGAGATGCAGAAACAAAGGTGAAAGCCGACCCGCTGTGTGAATAAATAGGTAATCACATCCAAGCGGTTGTCCATTGGGATATCCGATATAAGTATCCTCCGCCTTGTCGATCAGTTCTTTGTAGTATGACCAGACGTCAAAGTCGCTCACGGCTTTGTTTGGGGTATCCAGTTTGATTCTTTTCCTCCTGTGCGTTCCGTTTTCACTTTTGGCATTCTTACCGTCAGATTGCACTTCAAACCGATACAGAATCAAGTCGTCTGGCTCTTGGATGACAAGGTCGTCTATACCATCCAGCGGATGCAGAGAGCCATAGATGAATGTTTCACTTTCCCGCATTAGCTGCAAACACCTTGTATTGCTGCTGAGTTGCATAGTAAGATCAAGCTGGTAATGAGGAAACTCAATCTCCTCAGACGTTTCAGTATTGATCATAACAAGACCCCCCAGACGTTTGGCGTGCAGAAAAAGCACTTTTCCGTCTTCGGAAAGAGCAATGTACTGACACTTGGACGGATGCGGCTTGGAGAACACGACTCTGTATTGACAGTTCAGTCCCGTAGTCAGAAGCTCGATAACCGAAAGATGACCATAACTGCCTGCTAATGCAATAAATTTGTGGTTGTTTGACATGCTGATGACATCAAAACTCCCTTCAATTCTGAAAACAGACTCTATCATAGGGTACCCATCTGGGTCAGTCTCTTGAGGGTTCAAAACACCTATTTCAGTTTCTGAGTCAGAAAGCATGTGACCTCTAAGAAGTCTCGAATGGTCAACCGTCCATCCTTTTAGAAACCCCAGAAACAATCTCTCGATCTGTCTCTCCTTTGGTTTCACAATATAAGCCCCCCGCGGCCGCAGGTTCACGGTTTTGAAGTCAATCTTGTGAAAACAGAAATTGCTCTTCATGAGATAGATAAACCTCTTGTGCAGGAAATCCTGTAATGAGGCGTACTTCTCCGGAAGCAGCCATTCGGATTCCCGTTTGACTAGCGACGTTCGACAATAAAAGACCACAAACAAATAGATCTTCCATTTCGCCATCCAATGGTCCGGATTCAACAGCATGTAGACAATATTGACATGATACTGTCGTATCAGATCTTCCCCCCAGGATCGGGAGTTCGATGGCTCTTGTTTGCTGAGGTATGAATTTGCATCACCCTTGTTGAGGCTCTTCAGCAACGCATGCAGAAAATTCACTATTGGCCGAGCGTATGGATCGAGATCATAATCTATTATCTTCCGGCATATACTCTCCGGCCTGTTCACGAACTTCCTAATGCTCTGACACGTCTGTCCGAAGTGGAATGCATCGGCGGGCTCCAAATATGACACAACAAGAGAGAGGATGTCGTCCGGGAGATTCGTAATGTGCAACATTTGGGCGGTAATCCAAATTTCAAAGCATCACTCAAGAGCGTCCAGGGCGCTCTTGTACGGGTCCGAAATTGAAGTTCCCGAAAGTCGCGATGAATGATTATGTCCTTCCGCCTCAATGCTGAATATGCCGTGTCTGATGATCCAGCGGCTGGCAGCTCTTTCAGCTACCGTCTCTGCATTCACTGTAATTGTGGTTTCCAATAGAGAGTTGCCTAATGTCGAAACCCTCTGAATCTTTAAAAGCCCGTGTACCTACTAAGAAAACTCGCAAGTCAATCAGAATATCACCAGTTTTGATGTTGCGGCTGTATTTCGGCCGCTCGGGTGGTTTCACGTCTCACTCCGTGGGTATACCCTCACGTCTCATCTTGTCTGCACTACTTCAGGTCTCATCTCAGAGCTTCACGTCTCACTTCGTTTCACATAATTCTCAGCGGCGTATCCCAATTTGTTAGAAGGGCCGACGGTAATAAAAGGTATTAAATGATGTAGACAATTGAGCTGATGAGGAGTGGAAGGTGAAGCGAATTGAGGTAACTGAGGGTGGGGTGGATGTTTAGCATTGACGCAATTGGTTCCTAGAAAAAGATACCACAATGTCGGCCGTTTATGAATCAAATGGACAGTCTGTCGATCTGGAGCTTGTGGCCTCTACATTGAGGGACATTGCTAAGGAGGTGGGAGAGTTGATCAAGGCGAATACAGGCAAGGTGACGTTTGACGATAAAAAGAATGGTAAGTGTGGAGGAGTTGTTCTCTAGTAATTCTGAAAAGAGGAAGCTGTATGGGTCTATCAGACGCAAAGAACAACGCTAACATCTACATGCAGCTGTGGATCTCGTAACCCAAACAGATAAGCTGGTGGAGAAAACAATCTACGAGCTTTTGGAGAAAGCCAAACTGCCTTTCAAATATGAGTTTCTAGGAGAAGAGTCCTTCTCTGATACTGGCGAGCTTGCCACGTCTTTGACAGACGCCCCCACATTCATCATCGATCCCATTGACGGTACAACGAACTTCATTCATGGTTTTCCCTTTTCTGTCACATCTTTGGGCTTTGCGATAGACAAAAAGCCTGTTGTCGGGGTAGTCTACAACCCCCATCTTGGCTTGATGTACTGGGGAGTTCACAAAATGGGATCTTACCTAAATGGACAAAGACTGGGTCAGGAGGAGAGACTCAAGAAACCTCTCACTCTCCAGTCTTCACTTTTGGCCCTTGAGTGGGGCTCCGAGCGGGAAGGCCACAATTTTGAAGTGAAAACCAAAACGTATACAAAGCTTACAGCGGCGAACGGTGGAATGGTGCACGGCGGACGGAGTCTGGGTACAGCAGCATTGAACTTCTGTTTTGTTGCTTCAGGCACTTTTGATGCTTATTGGGAAGGAGGATACTGGCCCTGGGATGTGTGTGCTGGTTGGGTGATTCTGGAGGAGGCTGGAGGAAAGGTTGTCTCCGCATGTGCTGAGAATTGGGACCCGTCTTTAGAGGACCGGGCCTATTTGGCTGTAAGAGCCACACCCGGAGCGCCGAAAGATGCCGAACACCCGTTGTTCAGTCAACAACAAGTCGAGTTTATCAAGGACTTCTGGAAGCAGGTTGAGGGCAAACTAGATTACTCTGTGTCAAAGTAAGGTTTATCAAAGGAAAGAGGAAAGTCTCGAAGGTTGTGCTTTTTCCTTGGTTGATGTCTAATATATACATGTGCTGGTGGCGCTCGGTAACTTACTCTTCTTGAAGCCCCATGAGAGTTCTAAGCGGGTAGTGAAATCTTCCGGCGTCATTCAGTTTGTAGGCCTGAATGCAACCTCAACAGGCAGTCTGAAGGACGCGCAGTACATAGGTTTTGTCGGAGCGACAGACCGGACAAAATGGAACTTCAGCTCATCGTCAACTCTTTGGACATCGTACTTCAGCTGGTCGTTGATTCTCTGACGAATTCTCTCCTGAATCTCCCACTCTGAAGGCTCCGGCTCAAACGGAGAGTATTTCTGGAAACAGTGCACATGGATGAAAGGCATGTGTTTCTGGAAGTGCGCAATCAAATCGCTCTTGGATGCAGTAGGGTTTTCGTGCACAAACCGAAGAAAATCCGGATGGGTGCTAAACACGCCAATGTAATTGTGCAGAAACTCAAGCGCAGAGTCTGGCAGGTTCATGACGTAATGTTGAGGAAAGCGTGGCACAGTCAGAGACTTCGTTTTCGCTGCCTCCTTCTTCCCTTTCTTTCCCGGTTCGGATGAGCGGTTGGGATCCTTGATTGTTACTGTTGGTCGAGTTCTCAGAATTTCCAGTACTATATGTGTGGTATTCTGAATGATTTTGGCACCATCCTCATTGTACGCATAGACCATGTTCCCCACCTTATTCCGTGCAATATTCTCTACTAGGCTCTTATAGCAGTCCGGGTTCAGATCATTGGCAATCACAAAACATCCCTTTTTACCTGCTGGAACAGCAAAAGGACCCACGCCTGCCATGACATCGACAATCAAGTCGCCAGTATTAAACAGCTTGATCAAACGCCCATGTTCGGTACTCAACCGAGTATTCCAGTACACTTTGGAGAAGTCGAATCGGAATGTACAGCCAGATTCGCTCTGAACAACGTTGAAATCAGGCTTCCCTGCCAGCACCTCCATATCAAATGTCCTGTATGTCGTGTTGATCGTTTGTAGTTTGTTCACCACAGTCTCAACATTAGGGTTCTTATCCAAGATCACTTGACCAATAAGATGCTTGTATGGAAGGTAGTTCTCGCGAAGATTCATATGGGCAATATGACCCACGACCGTGAATCCAGAGGGCACGTCTTCTACTAGATGCTCTGGCAGAATAGATGTCAGAATCTCCTCTGTAGTCCAAAAATCATAGTCCAGCACATGAGTATAGTTGAAAAGGATTCCACCGTTCTCTTTGATGAAACCCAAGGCTTCCGGTGATAGAACTTTGTCCACATCCTCAACAGATGACAACTCCCTTTTCAAGATTATAGCCTTCTGGGGCTCATCGGCCTTTGGGGCTTTGCCGTCCGTCAAAGATTCCAGCTCTTCAGGCTCCAGAGAGATGATCTTGTTGACCTTCTGCAGCTTCAGCACATCGCTCTTGAACTCTTTGCAGAATTTCCCAATGCAAACGGGGTCCTTGAAATACACAGCGACAAAGGGGCATTCCAGTGAAAATTTCGATCTGTCTAACTCCGTCATCCCTGTGTTCCGGGGCGGACTATAAGGCGTTCGTGCAACCCGCACTTTGGGCTTTCTCTCCTGGTGGTCTTCACCCTCATTTCTCACTTGGTCCGACATTATGTCAGCAGTTCGGTTAAGTCTGGGTGTTGAGAATACACTTCTATGAAGTGTGAATGACGGAATACCTGAAAAGAAAGGGCGACTTCTCCAAGGGGCCTTCAATAATAACGACGCAGGTACTGACAAACGACACTGCCTGGCAAACACTTTCATGAGGTGGTACAGCACACATTGACATGCCGCCTCTGCTTCTGCAGGGTGAGCTCTAATACAGTACTCAGTTTATCCTGCAGAAGTGTTCTTCAGCGAAAAGCGTGAGAATGAATGCTGACTGGCTGGCTCCCTGAGTATCTGACATCAACCAGATAGTAGCCACTCTTTTTCGTGTCTGTGTCTGTCTGTAGATTGTGTATCAGGACTTTTGCAACAGAAAGTTATTGCGGCAGTTTTTCTTGTTGATGCGCAAAGTCAATAGACACAGAAGCTGAAAACGTTTTGAGGACATGACTTTGTTGCTCAGTACATTCACAAAACTCAGTTGGGCGAACATCGAGTCTCCAAGTTTGCTGGAAACGTATAGTGAGGTTTTTTATTACTTCTGAGGCTCAGTGCGAGCAAGAGCAGTAAGCATTCAGATATAATTTCAGTAGTTTTAATATTAAAATTAGTGTTTATATGGACTACTGACTGGAGGTGATTTTACTCGAGACTCGCCTCTTGAAAATTATTGCCTCAAACTGAAGGCTGTCGCTCATTTGCTCTTGCGGAAGGCACATTCAGTAAAAAGTGCCTACAATGGATATTATAACTGTCACCAAAAGCAAGTCGCTGTTTGCTTCCAACGAGGAGGAGACTGAAGACCCCAAAACAACCGCTGCTGCCAGCAGTCTGGTGACGCCTGGTGAAATGGTTACAAATGACGCTACCTGGATGAGAGGCCATGGAACATACTTCTACGACGACATCACGTACTCCTCTGTCGTGGGTCTAATATCCAGGGTGAACCGACTGCTGTCGGTTGTACCTCTTCGAGGGCGTTTCATGCCTGATGTTGGAGATCATGTTGTGGGGAGAATTGTTGAAGTTGGACCCAAGAGGTGGAAGGTGGACATAGGAGCTCGGCAACATGCGTCGCTGATGTTGGGATCCATCAATCTTCCAGGAGGGATTCTGCGACGGAAGAGCGACTCAGACGAGTTGCAGATGCGGAACTTTCTGCGAGAAGGAGATCTACTGAATGCCGAAGTGCAAAATGTTTTCAGTGACGGTGGGGCTGCCCTGCATACGCGTTCGCTGAAATACGGAAAGCTGCGAAACGGGGTGTTTGTTTCAGTCCCCAGCTCGTTGATTATTCGGTCGAAGGTCCACTCTCATTTGTTGCCAGGGAACGTGACTGTGATTTTTGGAGTGAATGGGTACATTTGGGTGAGCAAAACTACAGACGAGGCAAATAAAAAAGCTGAGCTTGCAGGTGGTAGTACTGAGATCAAAGGAAGTTCTTTCTTCGGCTCTTCAGCGAACGTGTCCATCTCGCGTTTGGAGCAGGAAAGTTCATGGGATATCTACTCTGATGAAAACGAGGCCATATCACCCGAGTTGCGTGCCACAATCGCACGGTATGTCTGTAGCATCTATGCGCTGGCTAAATGTGAGGTAGGCATTGACGAGGCCCGGCTGGTGGCGGCTTATGAAGCCAGCATGGCATATGAAAATGCCAGCAGTCTGACTGAAAGGGAAGTCTATGAGTCTATATGTGAAGATGTGCTGGCCAGAGAAAAGATGAACGAGCAGTAAAAGAAACAGGCCTGTTCAGTCAGCATAAGTAATGTTTGTGGTTATGCACCTACCATGTATCATAGTTCCAATAGAATGAATAACAGCCGTGAGGCATTTTATATTCGCTGTTCTTCAACTCATGCTATATACAAGTATGCTAGTTTTTTTCTCTGAAAAAACCTTAGTTTGGACTGCAGTTAATGTTGTGAGTTTCTCAGGCCCCTCTTCTCAATTCTAGGCGTCGTGTCCCAAAAAGCTCTCCAACCAGGAAATTTCGCTCGGTTGTCTCTTGTCCTCCTTTCTTTTGGCCACAATGCACCAAGTGGTACCAAAGTTGTGTCTCTTTTCTTCCACAACATCCAATCCGGCCTTGTCGAGTAAAGCTCCAATATCCAGATTCCATCTGCAGCCCCACTGTTCCACTCTCTTCTTGGCTCTCTTGTCCAGAAAGTTATTGATGAAGTCCCACGTACCACGGCCATGTTCCACCAGTATAATACGACCATCCTTTTTCAGCAGTTTCTGAAAATTTCGCAAAGACTTTACGGGATCTTCGTGAGAGCAGAGCCCAAATGTCTCGACAATCGTGTCGTATTTGATTGTCGGTTCGTCAGGTTGCAGCTGCGTAGCCGCATCGGTTGCCTTTGGTTCAATAGAAATTCTCTGATTTGCACCTGCCAAGTCCACCAGATCTTCAGCGTGACCAACCACAAATGCAACATTCTTATACTTGGGGAACTTTTCCCTAAACTTCTCCTTAGCAATTTTGATCATGTTCTTAGAGGAGTCGAGGAAAGTTATGGATTTGATCTTCACAGGGTCGATATATTTGATGTTGCGCCCAGTTCCGCAAGACACTTCCAACACATCTCCTTTCATCTTCTTAGCAAGCCACTTTCTTTTCGTCCATATGAAGGAGACTAACTCCTCCTTGTTGATCAATTTATCATACTCCTCTGCCTTACTGTCGTAGAAAGGTGTTGTGTCTGCAGGTGGCGGGCTGTATTCATTCGCAATTGCCATATCCTTTTCCTTCTCTTGTTCAGAAATACTTCTGGGATCTTTGAACCTCATAGGAAAGTCCTTTATGTTCTTTGTCAGTTCCCGGTACTCCAGGTAGTCTTCCACAGTGTAGTTTCCTTTCTCCATCTTCTGGGCCAGTTTTCCTGCTCTAATACCCTTCTTCCATTTTCCCATCAAATACCACACGCCACCGACAAAGAATGCAAGGTACCCCACCAGTAGTAAGACATTCAGCTTTGTATTAAACTTCTCTGTTCTGAGTTTGGCCATAAACCGCGTAGCCCAGTTGCTGGAGTTCAGTCCATCATCTTCAGCCACCTTTTCCACCGAAACAGTCATCTTCGGCTTTCCTTTCCCACTGAGACTGGAGCGCCGAGGCATGATGGGCTCCTGGTTCTTCCTTATTGCACTCGAACTCAGCATCCTCGACAGCAGCAGTGAGGGAGACGCCAAATAGCCCTTCTGAGGCTGAGACTGTATACTTTTGAACATTGGATTGAATCCAGTCCCAGGATGCAGCGAGAGGCTGATCCTTGGAATGGATCTGACCAGCGCTCGACGGAACATCCTACGTAATGCCCGCCAACAATACCTAATCCCGCTGAGAGGTAAAAGAGGAACAAAATGCCTTACACTTCCCAACCCAACTCCAAGGCTTTATCAACACGAATAATGAAATAGTTATCTCTACCATGAAATCTTTCACTTATCGTTACATCTCCATCCAAGTTCCAAGTAGTTAACGTCAGCACGTTCTGAGATTAACCCTATTGGTGGGCTCTCAAATTTGATTACGTAATCTCAAAGGCAGCTGGGTACCGTGACACCCATGTTTGGGCCGTCTTTTTTCCAGCCTTTTACTACAGAGAATTACTGTGCTGATCAGGGATTAAAATGATTTAGTATTGTCTCATTGATAATCAGTAGCTTGGATAACAAGACAGCCCTATGGTTTCACATGATCGCCCATAAGACCATAGTCATCCGGTGAGCTGATCATTGTCGGTCGCAATCACATCGCTCTCTACCGCGGCAGAGGCGGCCGAAAGTGGATTGGATCATCTGCATCTCTGTATCTCACTCAATTGACAGGCAATTCCTTAGCATCATCTGCCATCGCCAAAAAGTGACTAAAGGCCCTCAGAGCTTAGCACATCCGCTCTCCATGTAACACAACTCGCTATGAGTCTGTCTGTCTCCCCCAGTCCTTCACTTCTTTCATTACACGTGAAATCAACCGCCATCCCCAACCTCCCGACCCATTGATCACATCATCAGCATCAAATCCCACGACTAGTTACCTCCGACCTATAGAGAATACAATCCCATAAAGAATGCAATCCTCAGAGTCATCATCTAAGTAATCAAACGATCATATGGCTTCTCCACATCCCCGTCGTACCATCTACACCCTTTTCGGCCGCCTGTCAGATTTAGGTTCGGGAGTTGCGCCAATCGTGCATGATATCAGTCAACTTTATCGCGGTCTCTATCAAATCTGAAGAGTCAGGAGAGATTTTTTTTCCGCTGCAATGGGAAACATAGAAGGAACCAGATCGTTTGAAGGGCAATGTGGCTGTAACAGTGGGGTAAACAGGGGCATGCAATTGACTTCAGGGTCCTCTATCTGCAAGATAGACGGCAACAGGAACTGAAACTGCGGAGTCTTCATGTGCGCTTGTTACCGTCTATCCATTCTCTTGATGTACCTTCCGCGGAACTGAGACCTGAGACCGCGGAAGGTACATCAAGAGAACAGTTCTCATATATCTGTTCATATAGTAATGCTTACAGTGGAGGTTCTGTTTGATCATGAATACAGACGAACTGACCGTTTTGATTGCTTCTCTTCTCTGCTTCCACCTCATTAGTTACAGCGCCGAAAGACCACAGCTGCTGCAAAACAACTCAGGGACCGCTGCTCGGTTCTTGCCTTTTCTGACGCGCCTGCTATCGTAATTTCGCCTGGAGATCACTTGAGCCCCTTTTTGGCTCCATTTCGGCTGAACTTTCTAGTCCCAAGTATGTTTTATGTGTCTCCCCTCGAGACTCCTTCCAGCAATCTGATGGTCATACATACACTACACTCCATACACATAGATTAATCGAACGACAGAGTCACCCATCTGTATCCCATCTGTCTATCCACCAGCTTCAGTCAATTCTTAGCATTGGCTAGTTGCACTATCGTCTCTCAATCTCCATAATTTCTCCTCTGTCTCTCCTCTTCTCGGTTAAATTATCATACAAGAAAGGCAACATGGGCCAGAAACATGCAGTTCCTTTTTTCCTTCCCCTGCCGTTTCGGGATACTTTGGCAGAGCTGATAACCTTGAAAAATTGCATGATACTTGAAAAATGTGGAAGGAGGCAAAGTCTGCAATGGCTGACAAAGCAGTTATATATAAGAGTTCCCGCTCACCCCCAGTTTGATTTTATGGTGTGGAGCAAAAGAGGGGATACAAAAGGGATTGAACCAACGCGAAGAGTCAAACGAGAGAGTTTCTAACGAAAGAGCATATACTTGTCACAGCGGCAACTTCAACTGGAAATACTTCTATTCTGCAATCTGCCATTTTTACGACAGAGCGAACATTCATCACAGTACAGTTCGATCCAGTCGACTTATACAACCTGAAATGAGTGTCGGACTTGTTGCCACGGCCGCCACCTCTACCGGCCCGATTCTGGCAAGAATACTGCCGGCTGTTTCTGTAGCTGGCCTTCATACCGCCCGCCATATGGCCACCAGTGCTGTTGTCAGCAACCCGACTCAGAACAACCCGAGACCCACTTCGAACGGCAACTCGTACAAGTCGTTTGCTGAGTACCGCGCACATGCCATCAAGTACGGCCCCTTGGTGCGGACTCCCTCAAAGTTGTACCACTCACATGAGGAGTATGGATATGGCGTGTCTGAGGCCTTTGCTGCCACTGCCCGCCGATATGAATATAAGGAGGAGGACATGGAAGTGACAAACTCGAGCAACTAAAGTATGGATAGAGAAGTCGGGCGTGCATTAGACCTGCGACCTTTTGACATGATTGACGGATTGGAGTGTGGAAATGTGGTTACGAATTACGCGATATACAACTGGTATCAGGATATACTGGTTGTGGTTCTTTATTATTTTGCTCTCTTTTGAGACATGGTTAGGATACATCAAACGGGAACGAAAATCAGCTGGAGATTTATGGGCGACATTAATACAGGTTATGTATGATTAATGAACAGGTTTTCATGATGTACAGCAGGGAGTTTATTGATTTACCGTTGTAGATGAGCCTTTCATTAGCCAGTGTTGATTACAGGAACAGAAGGTTCGGAGAATATGGCTGTTTCAGAGAAAGTGGGGATGATTCAGAAGAATGTATGTGATGCATCACAAGCTGGTTTGCAGAGAATTCAGTGAATAGTTATGGTACGGCTTGCTTACAATTATCAACAATGAGCTGCGGCTGAACTGAGCATAACCGCTCTTTTAGTGTCCCTCGTGATCCATCCCATCCGAACCTGCAAATTGCGATATCATGCCGTCAGATGGTTGAGATATCAACAATATCTGAGTGAGCGGTACAGCTTGCATTACAAACAATAGAAACAAGTACAGACATAACATGTCCTCGACTATTGATTCACCCACCGCATATCTGAAAAAAAAAAAAAAAAAAAAAAAAAAAAAAAAAAAAAAAAAAAAAAAAAAAAAAA
>JAKTWI010000260.1:0-41146 GCA_030561065.1 Sporopachydermia cereana | reverse complement strand
AAAAATTAATGTAACTGCAAAAATTGAATTAATGCTGCATTAATTGACAAATAATTAATGTAATTCATGTATTCGAGATTTGAATTTTTGCAACACCCCTGCACGGGATAATCCTTTCCTAACCTAATGCCCGGGACGCATCAAAAGTCTAGACCAGGGTCCATAATCACTAATGGCAAAGAAGCAAGGACTAAAAGGCCCATTTCTCCAAAACTTAGGACTAAAGGAGTATTCGAAGGACAATACTTCCAACGAAAACCATTCATTGAATAGCAACACCGCAGAAAATCTAGCGCAATCGCGTTCCCAACCGTTCGAAGCTTATCACCAGTTTAAGGTGAATCTATTGTTGGCACGGAAGCCTCGTTAAGCCCGAGACAAGCCACCATCTTTTACTTCATCATATAATATCAACGATCTATTATTGTTCCGTCTCGCACAGTCTTCTCAGTGTTCCCGCTCGACCAGAAGTGAAATGAATTTCTCAATTACTGTCCCTCAATTTTTTATCAGCAGACAAAGCAGCCTAGGTTAGAATAATCTGTCCTCCACTCTATGCAATTTCAGCCTTTTTTGCATGGCGACCTTAGTCTGCAGAGCATCTTACATAGTCTTGTTGGCAAGCTTCTCAAGTCAAGCAACTAAACAACCAGAAAATACCCAACGAAGGTATCCCTATGCCATTCAGCTCCCATAAGATTGTATCAAGCCGACTGGCGACTACTTGCGAGCTGAAAACTCGGCCTACAGGGCTTTGCAGCTTACAGCAGCAGCGGCCAATGTGCCTTTTAAAGTTACACTTGGAGATGCACTTATGTCACTAAACTTTATTTCCCTTCCCAGTTAGATTAACTATTTCCAGAACGGTCCGGAGATGCCCAATCGATTATTAGAAGCCATAATATATCCCAAACGAATTCTGGTAGAGATAGGCGTATTGAGGCACGCAACAGATGGAAAATAGTATAAATATTGCCGGCCGCCGCTTGATTGCTTTGGTTGTGGAGGTTAGGATACTCTAAGAGGTGGTTGTTTATCAGAAAGCAGATAGCATCAAGACCCCGGTATTCTCTCGCTTGTGAAGTTTCTCCTTGCGAATACATCTCACTGAAAGTCATCACTCAATCAAAAATGGAGTTCAAACAGGTTGTTATTGCTGCTGCCGCGTTGGTTGCCACTGTCGCTGCCCAGAATAACTCAAGGTATGTTGTACAGCCGCTGTAGTGGATGCCTCACAATATTTCTGAAATCACATACTAACACTGCAATCACAGCACCCCCACCGAAACTCCTGACGCTGGTGTGGTGGATTCCGTGTCTATGGGGCTTTTGGCTGCCGTTGCCGCTGGTGCTGTTGCCCTGGTTCTATAATTGAATGAAACCAGTGGACTTCGACCGACTATCTACACCTCTTTTCAATATAATCATCTAACTCTTAATACCATCATCTAATACTCTACTGTGTGTTTCTTCTACGAACGGCACATCTTTCATCTATTGCAGTTCGAATAGAGGTTTGGCGAAGCAGCCATCTCAATCGCAACAAGCGATATGGAGGCGTGTAAAGAGAGAGTTATAGATGTTTCCGATCACGGA
The DNA here is from genome assembly GCA_030561065.1 of Sporopachydermia cereana. Taxonomy (NCBI): domain Eukaryota; kingdom Fungi; phylum Ascomycota; class Sporopachydermiomycetes; order Sporopachydermiales; family Sporopachydermiaceae; genus Sporopachydermia; species Sporopachydermia cereana. Next base: position 39,550 of record JAKTWI010000260.1, on the reverse strand, counting down.
GAAGCTGATAGTCTTATGCTTCATTGAATAGCATGATACCCATCCACATAATAGTGAAAGCAGCATAGTGACAGTAGTCAAACAGTTCCGTTAATCCTTAACATTCTCTCTGCAAAGAGGCTGTAATAGAATTCTCTATATTGTCTTTATGTTGAGAGCCGATACTCCTTAATTGGTAGGCAGCCTCCACCATCAAACCTTCTTCAGGCGAAAACCACCTGTGAGAATCTATGATATCACCAGTTTCAATCTGGCCAGAGGACCTGCTGCGCCTCTTGAGATCTGTTTGTTCGCCAAATAGGAACGGATGGATTAGATAGGTTCACCAAGTTGCTTGGGATGTTTAATTACTGATCTCCTTGGGGACGAAGTGAAGTGAAATAGTGCTTCCTCTAGAGAAGAATGCCAGGAGATAGTCTGCGCTACATTCCTCTAAGAGTGTGCATTTGGCTTGGCGCGATTTAGTATATGGAGTCTCAAATATTCAAATTTATTGAGAGATTCGAGGCGAGTAATCTGAAGTCCTATAACAGCCACCCATCTCAGATCAACTACTCGTAACTATTTGTTCAATCACTCAATTACATTCACCTAGAGATTGGATTGAGCCGTTTCATTGCGAACCATATCTGTTGAAGCAGAATATACATTGATGCCCACTGAAATCTTCGAAAAGACAATGGAATAGCTTCGGTCTGTCGGACGACCAAACCACTCACAGTGTTCTCACATAATACCTATCGAGAGGAATTTCACAGATCAATATATTATATTACCGAGTCAGACCGAATAGTAAAGTGGTCTATTTGACTATACAGCAGTCACAGCTGCGTTACTCTCTTTGAGTTGAACAAGGGAAGCTACTCCTCAGCCTTCAGTTCCTTGATATCATCTGTATTCGCGTTCAGACCAAGCACATTCAGGAACATATTGAGGTTACCCAACACGAATTGACATCCAACCTCGTCACCAGCTGCTCTCTTTCTCTTCGCTAACTCCATAGCACCGAAAATGCGATCCCTCACTTCGTCAACCATGACAGTCTGATGCTGGAATTTGGATCCCAGAGCCAGTGTGGCCAAGAACTGCCAAACATATGACTCATCGAAGGAATCAGCGGGAGGGAAAATTGTAGACAGATTGCCTTCCAGCTTTGCAAACAACTCATCAAACAAGGCATCCCAACCAGTGAGAGCTCCTGAGGCATTAGGGTCTTGCTTCAATATTTCAGCTCGGGAGATGAGCAGATTCAGAAGAGATAGTCCAATCTTTGTTCGAACAACATCAATGACATTCGTTTTCAAGAAGTTGGCCATCAGCTCCAGTAACTCTTCAGGCGTAGACTCTGTGATGAAAACGACAATAGGAGGCAGCGAGGTTTGAAACACCAACTCCACCGTTTTCGCAATGTCAGAAGACTCCGAAATGTTTTCCTTGTTGTAAATGTTGTAATCGCCAGACAACACCACATTCAACTGATCCAGACTGGAAAACAAAAGAGAAATGATCTGGAATTGAGTTTCCCGGTTGATGAACCGGAAAATTCGAGGGAAGACTTTTTTGCCCTTATTAACATTCAAAAGGGCAACAATCCCATTGGTTGTACTTCCACTGCGGCTTGATATTTGACTTCTCAACAACAGGTTTCGCAGCTTCTCAACCTCGCAATCAAATTCCTCCTGCCAAGCACCCATCTTCTCTTCAGTGCCTTCAGTTGGTCTCTCTCTGTCCAGAGATTCCAACTGCAAAACGACATCGTAGACCTTCTCAACAAACCGCAGGCTGGAGTCCTTATTCTTGAACTGGTCATTACTGTCGGCTTTGATCTCCAGCGCCCTACGAGGCGTCTTACCACTGACAACACTGAACTTCCCCAGAGCTCCTTCCTTCGCGAAAGAACTGCGCCGGGGGTGATGTTTGGCAGTACTGACAGCCTTTCGGACCTGTTCGTACATGTTTCTCATCACCAACTCCGGCTTGGGAACCCTCTTGTGTCCCCTGCCATAGTTGAAGCCCTGAATAGACTGAGACGCATAGGTCTGCGCAATCGATTGGTACTCCTGGGAAATTTCCTGCTCACGAGCCTCAGAGCCGTGAATTGCTTTGTGCACCTGAAAATAGAAATCATCAACAAAAGGATTCTCGGTGACAATATGGGCCAGCTGCATGCGAGTAATGAAATCGCGATCCTTGGCCGTCAACAAACCATTATAGCGGCTATAGTAAGGATTTGAGCTCAGATCCTGTTGGTCACCAGAACGGCTGCCTGTGTTTTTCTCCGCCTTCTCGTCCACATCGCCCGTCAATTTCAAAGCTTCCAGGTCCTGGCTTGGAGCTTCTGTTCCACTGGAGATTGAGTTTTGCGTCTCAGCAGCAGGAAGCTGAGGTACACCAATGGGCTGCACAGATTGGTTTCCAAGAGGAACAGGTGGAACATACTGAGGCTGAGACTGGGGATAAAGCTGGGGCTGAGACTGGGGCTGAGGCTGGGGCTGAGGCTGAGGCTGAACAGTTGCCTCAACTGGCAGTCCCAACTGCTGTGGCGGAGACGAGAAGTCTCCCTGAACAGGCGGCTGATAGGCCCCAGGAAACTGCATGAATGCAGATGGAGGAACAAACTGATTGGGCCCCTGAGAAGGGTAGAACATAGGCTGGCCCTGGAACGGAGGTTGAGAAGGAAACCCTTGAGGAAGTGGTGGCTGGTTGAACTGTTGAGGAGCCTGCATGTTGGGATTAAACTGGCCCAGCATTTGGGACTCAAGCTCTTCCAAGGAAAACACTTTTCGACCTGCGGCCGCAGCAGCAGGTTGCTGCTGTTCATGGATCTCAGGCGATTTGGATTTCTCCTTCACCTCGTCACCCCAAATAGAAGCATTAGGCTGAAATATCTCACTCTCGTCAATGACAATGGGTTTCACGGGCTTTTCGGCAAACGCCGGAGCCTGTGGCGCCGGCTCAGATGCAAAAGATTGACCGGAAAAATCAAAGCTCTGGCCAATGTCTTTGATGTCAGCGCCAAAGGTCTCATCGTTCAGCTCGTCAATCTCATCCTCCAACCCAGCATAAGTGTCGTTGAAATCATAGGCATGTCTTCCCTTGGGCTTTCGACGATTGTTATTGTTATTACTATTGTTGTTGCTGCGATTCCGCTGATGGGCCTCCTGCCCAGAGGTGTCAAAACCAAAGAATGACATCTGAAACACCAGAGTCTTCCACAATGTTCACACTGGTCTGTTAATCCGTGTTAGACCTTAAAATTCCTGTATTTCCAACAATTTGGAAATGTCCGTTTTCACAAAAAGGTCCCTCATCAGAGCCCACTGCTCAATAATTAGAACCCTTTCCACCATAAATATGCCCCTCCATCTTCACATACACTTCTGACTTTCGGCAGATGTAACCCAGTTGTTTGACCACCGTTCAAGCGTCGAGAGACTTTCGTCAGGACAAAAGCTCCCCTTTATCTTTGAACAACTCTGCGGCTTCCCAATAAATGAACAACACAAGCCATAAAAACCCACTCGTGCCTCTCTGTCTCTTCTGTTCTGCTGCGTGGATGAACAATTCTTGTCAGTTATTGGCATGCAACTCTGAAATCTGCATAAGACTGCTACCCTGCAGGGTTATGCATATCCGGGTAACTTTAGCCTTTGAGGGGGGGCATCTGCGAGACTTTCACTCCTACGTGTTTGCCGAACACACAAACACCAAAACACCAGCTGAGCAGTCGGTGGGCCTTGAGGTGAGTCCTGATGTTCATGTAATCAGGGGTGTTTCGGGAGACTGCAGATGCATGAGCGATCCCGGAGTAACAGGAGATAGTCCCATCAATAGGCAATTGAGGCTGTGGAGTGCGATACTTTGGAGGGATTTATGTTGGTTAACGAGCTTTGGTTTGTCGAATTGAGTGTTCAGTGGGTGTTGAGTGACATTTGGATGTAAAGCGGACTGGAATAGGAGATTGATTGGGCAAAGGGAGTCAGTGGCTGTTGAGACTCGGAATTAGAAGGATAGAGAGCGACTTGATATCAACAGCAAGGGCAAGGAATTCGTTTAAACCAGCGTGGACCTGACTGATCGATCAGCTGGAAACTTGCTGCTAGTGCATCAAATACTGTGAGACCCAACTGACCGTGCGTCTGATGCTATCTTGTTGGCTGTGAAGGAAAGTCAAATACAGAAAATTCAACAATGTTGCAACTCCAGTATCACAACCTACTGATTCAGTCTATTCTGACTGAGAGGTTTGCCTTTGATGCAACCCCTACGACGATCGATCAAATTATCTCTGATTTTGACAATGTCACCTTCCACGTTTCCACACCAGAGACGAAAAGCAAGATACTCATTTCCCTGTACGTCAAGTGCTACCCTGACCTTCAGAAATACGGAGTCGAGGATTTCTTGAAACAAACATACGGCAAATATGTCTCGGAGAATGTGGAACCCGGCTATAACTTCTCACTGTATATTGATTTGGAGGATCTCCCTGACGATCCTGTAGCCCGGGATGAACTGGTGACCAAGATTGCCCTTCTGAAAAGAAACGCTATGGCTGCTCCTTTCGAGAAGGCATTCAAGGAGTTTGACGAATTGAGCAAATCTGCTACTCAGCAGTCGCTTGACTTGTATGCTCCTGACACCTCCAATAACACTGAAGTCATGGCTCTTAACTACAGAGATGAGGAGTCCATCTTCATAAAACCCTCGCATGATCGTGTGACTGTCATTTTCTCCACAATCTTCAAAGACGAGACGGACAAGATTTTTGGTAAGGTCTTTCTGCAGGAGTTTGTAGACGCCCGAAGGAGAGCTATTCAGAATGCCCCTCAGGTACTCTACTCCCAGAAAGAGCCACCGTTAGAAATCAAGCATTTGGTTCCTGCTACCAAGGATGAGATTGGTTATGTCACCTTTGTTCTGTTTCCTCGTCACCTGACGGTGCAACGACGGGAAAACTGTATCTCTCAGATTCAGATCTTCAGAGATTACTTCCACTACCATATCAAGTGTTCGAAGGCTTATATGCACTCGAGAATGAGATACAGAGTATCTGAATTTCTCAAGGTTCTCAACAGAGCCAAGCCAGAAAATGTTGAGAAAGAGAAGAAGACAGCCTCCGGCAGAAGGTTTGAGATCAACAGAGCTTGAGCGACTCTTCTTCGAGAATGGGACTTCTCAGGGTGGTTACCTCTATGAGGGTTCGTATCCGTCCGTCCTCTCTCGAAGTTCATATCGTTACATATTCTGTACCTAGAGCGCATACTGGTAGCTCATCTGACTTTAAGAGAACAAAATGCAGATAAGGTACGCATTACATCACTATATACAGAAGACTGATCCCAAGACTCCTCGGTCTCACTCGTTTGACTCCATGTACCATTTCTTCCATCTCTGTCATACCGCAGTCCTATGTTGCCGCTGATTCATGCAGAAACACACCAACCTCACTCTTAATCACTCTGCGGCTTCTTCACACCGTATTTACTTCTCGAAGAGACACGTCCGGTGACTCCACTCAGATCGTAGACTCCTCTCACCAAGTGATATCTCACACCAGGCAAATCCTGCACTCTCCCACCTCGAACAAGAACAACCGAATGCTCTTGACAGTTGTGACCTTCACCGGGAATATAAGCAAGAACAACTTTCCCATCGGAAAATCTCACTCTGGCAACTTTTCTTTGGGCAGAGTTAGGCTTTTTGGGCTTCACAGCAAACACCCGGCTGACGACTGCTTTTCGAAAGGGATTGTGATTCAGATCAGGAGAGCGAGATTTCACCTTCTTAACTGGTTCCCGGAAACCTCTGACTTTCTGCTGCATAGAAATAGACGCCATTACACTTGTGCTGAACATGGCTTTCAGTCCCAAGGCAACGGGACTAGAAATGCTGACTCTGGGGCTCATGGCCCCGCTCATAAACGAGCGGGCCAGACTATTCCTCAAAACTCCAAACATCTTTCTTCTGGTACTGTGATCAACCAAGCAAAGCCGTTATTCTCCCACGTCTGTGGATCACCTCACAACGAATCTTCAACGGGGCTGAACAGAACTTCTCGAAGCTAGCCAAGTCCTGCTCTCCTGCTTAAACGCAAACAAGGGGGAAGAGCTCCGACAAGAATGGAGCCCGAGAACTCCAATAGCAGTCGACGTTTATAGTCTCCAAGATACACCGCTATCACACTGATCTACACCTTCATTCAATATAAAATCATCCACTATTGTATTCCTCTATCAATTCACCTCATTCTCTCTACATCAAAATGCTGACCGCCTATTCTCCGGGGGGCACATTAAAGACCTCTGTCCGGTATAACATATTCCCTACTTAACTCATCCTCGTAGTATATTTCATCACACACCCTTTGGTAACGCGGTTGAGTGGCTGTCGAAAGGCCAGCCGGTGATGATCGAAAGTTCCGAAACGGCATTTGATAACACTGTTTGATCCATTCACTTGTCATACAACTTGGGTATCTTTGTATAGTATCCAAAAGCTTTTTGCAGCATTTTCAACTCCTTGCGTTATTTTGGCGCGCACAGAAAAAATGGCGGACGAATCAGAACAGTACTCTGACCAAGAACGGCCAGGTGACGCCGTCGATCAGGTGCCTCTTTCTTATGACTGAGGAGACTCTGTGGATAGAGATACGGGCGGCTCGGAATCCCGCGACGATCGGGAAATTAGCCGTGATCCCCGTCGTGGCGCCTACAGAGATGACAGACGAGACGACCCCAGAGACGATCCTAGAGACGATCCCAGAGACGATCCCAGAGACGACGAGCGGGAAACCCGAGGGGATGATACCGGAGACGCAAGAGACGGGGATGACAGACGAGATGAAAGAAGAGACGACGAAAGGGACGACAGAAGAGACGACAGAAGGGACCGGGACTATCGGGATCGCAGCGACTACCCAGGGTCTGCGCCACCTGATGATGAAGAGGAAGCTAAGAACGAAGGCACCAATCTGTTTGTCACAGGACTGGCCAGATCAGTCACGGAAACGGAGCTGACTGATCTTTTCACCAAATACGGTGCGGTCCAACGATGTCAGATCATGACAGACCCCCACACAAGAGAATCTCGGGGCTTTGGGTTCATTGATATGGAGTCTGTCGAGGCTGCTGCTGCTGCTCTGGAGGCCCTGAACGGGCTGGAAGTGGCGGGTAGAATTATCAGCGTTGAGAAAGCCAGAAGAAAAAGACCCCGAACACCGACTCCCGGTAAATATTTCGGCCCGCCCAAACGTGGGGTCAGAGGTGGGCCGCGCGGGGGATACAGCAGCTACCGATCGCGCAGGGAGTACTCCAGAGGCCCCCCACCAAGATACAGAGACTATCCTCCGAGAGACCGATATGCCGGAGACCGGTACGGCGGGGACCGGTACGGAGGTGATCGGTACGGCGACCGATACGGAGATCGATACAGTGGCGGATACCCGCCGAGGGAGGACCGGTATCGGGACAGAGATTACCGGGACTCTCGGGATGTCAGAGAGCCCAGAGACAGATATCCTCCTTCTGACTACAGAGACCGCGGAGATAGATATGACAGACCCCCTACCTCACCGAGACCCTACCGGGATGAAGCCTCTGCCAGAGACAGATATCCTCCTGCTGGTGGAGAGGAGTCTGGCGACAGATGGCGATGAATTCACTGGAACAATCTCGATTGGACTAACACTGCATGTTACTGCTAGCAGACCTTGCTATTGCTCAATGTCCAATCAGGCCAACTTCAGCGCGTCATCAGGTTGGTAAGTGACGTTCCCGCCTACAACCATGAATTCCAATCACCTCACCTTATATATTTACAACTGCTTCGATAATCTGTATTCCGTCCCTCAGTGTTTGTCAGCAACAGTCACGAGAACACATCGACTCTATGGAACCACGAGGACCTCCCGGTTTGCCGTTTTCATCGTCTCGCACCCATTGCAATATCAGTATCAGTTTCAGACTTCTATTTCAACCCTAGCATCTTCAGTATCATTGCACTCCACAATCAACCACATAGCATTATCAGCATTATCGATATGAGCCTGATTCATATCACACAATCAATCTGCATTGTGCGCGTTGCACTGCAGCACGGCATAGCCGACTCAAAGGCAACAATTTCTCGAACAAAACACGAGGAACTCACAAAGTTCCATTGTTACTAGAGAGTGATTGGACACGGTCCAACACAGTTTACGGGCTTATAGCTCCGCTACAGGGCAACATAAAATCGGACAAACCAAACGGCATCCATTATCTACTCAAACTCAACGAGGGACCGGCTGCTTGCTCGTCATCAAATGTCAGGGAAGTATTGGAGGGAGATTCTCATAAAGGATATCTCCCAAAGCTCAGCCCTCCAAATGAGTTAGAACTGGTGTCTCTTCGAGAGGTGTTTCAGAGATGTTGATGATACTACACAAATGGCAATCATCAGTCATAGATTGACTATTTTCCAGCAGTACTAGCATCAATATATACAAGAGAGCCCATATTCATCAGAGATAAATATAGGCTCATGAAGGGTGAGTCCATCTTTTGAGCGCTTTTCTCAAAGAAGGAAACACACTCTTTAACGACATGCAGATTATACCTCAACATTATCCCCCCTTAACCCCTTCATCAGTTCGGTCTCATTTAAACGACAAAAGTGCCGATTCCAGTTTGGTTATCATCTCCTCCCATTCAGCCTCTGGGTCACTCAAAATAGTTATCGCACCCCCAGCTCCAATGCGCCACAACATGCTGTTGCCATTATTCTCAGCCTCATAGTTGAACGCCGATCTGATCGTCACGCTCCAGTCACTTCTTCCGCAGAGACTGAAGTACCCTGTGACCCCCGAATATGCTCCCCTCAGTCCTGCTTCTTCCCCAAGCTCTGCCTCCAATCCATGGAGAATTTCCACAGATCGCTTCTTAGGAGCTCCGGTCATCGACCCCGGAGGCAAGGAGTAGGCGAGCAGATCCAACCCACTATAACCTTCCTTCAGAATGCCCTTGATCACACTCACTAACTGATATACAGTTTCGTACTCTTCGATTACCATGATCTCTGGTACTCTAACCGAATGTGCCACCAAGTTCACGTCGTGTCGAATCAAATCAACAATCATAAGATTCTCGGCTATCTCTTTTGGGGTTTTCAGTAACTCAGACGCTTTCTCCAGAGTCATTGAGTCTGTCTTCTTGACAGTACCTTTGATAGGCCTCAGTTCGCATTCGCCCTCTTTGGAGCAGGAAAGAAATCTCTCAGGAGATGCGCCAAGTATTGTAACTAGCGGCAACGGCAGGTAGCAGGAGTAAGGTGAAGGGTTCCGCTTGCGGAGTATTTTATACATTTCATAATCGTCTATCCGGCTTGTGAGTATCTTCGTTTGGGCTGTCACACACAGTTCGTATGAGTCCCCTGATCGCAGATAGCACTGAGCTTTTTTGGTAGTTTCGATATACCTGCTTTTCTCAGGCAACCGGTATGTGATGGGTGTTTTGCTCAGTTGAGCTGCTGAGCTATAGCCGGTCTTTGAGAACAGGCTGTCAGATACCTGCAGAACAGGCTCAATGGTTCTGGCGGTCCTTTTAACCCATGCTGTGTCCTCAGGTTTGATGGTTGCAACAAAAATACTGTGGGTTTCGTTGTCGTAAAGAACAAAGCGTTCAATGAACACCAGGCACGTATCAGGAATAAACAGTTCATCTGTGGGCTTTGATTGTCTTGGATCACAGTCAGGATGTTGAGTGTAGCAGCCTTCCTCATAGGAGAAAAAACCCACAAGTCCACCGAAAAAGGGCCACTGGAGACCCTCGATCTGTTTATCGATTTTCCTTCTCAAGGGTTCCATGAAGTTACTGATATACTGCCATATGCCACTCCCAACCCATACTCTTCTTGCTTTGTCTATCGACCTATCGCTAGTCCAAACTGTAGAAAGTACCTCATTCCGTCGATAGATTTGGGAGTGAAGAATAACAGGAGACTCCCCAACTGTAGGAACCCCAATGATGGACCATCGGCCAGGGTTGGCAGCTGAATTCAGACTAACAATATCAGGACCCAAAACCTCTGCAATGTTGTCAGCAACAAGAAACTTCTCTGAACCATTGAAGGCTAATTTCCGAAATTGAAGCTCTACCTCAAAGTTTTTCCCGCCACTGTGGCACAACAATTCATTCGCTTTTATAGGGCGGGGATCGACTTCGTAAAGAGAGCTGAGACGCTCCAAAGCGGCAAGTCCATCAGCGCCGATATCAAAATTTCTCTCTCTATTTCTCCTGTTCCAATTCAACGCAAGACTGAAAAAATTGGTCATCAGTTTATCGCCCTGCTTCGAGCATATAGACTCAGGATGATACTGGACTCCGTAATACGGCAATACACTATGTCGCACTGCCATCAGTATATCACTTCCATCCTCCTCATCATACGTAAATGCAATGGGCACCAACTCTTCCGTTAGACTTCCGTTTATTGGACAGGCACCATTTTCTGTTCGCTTTTGTTGCTGCTTCGCTTCCTTCGTAGTGGCATACAGCGAGTGGTACCGGACAGATGGGATAGGATTCCGACATCCCTGGAACAATTCTTCATGCTCATTGAACCTCACATCGTAGACAATTCCATGCTTTGGGAGCGCCAGCTCTTCAATATAATATCCAAAGCTAAAACAAAGGTTCTGAAAGCCCAAACAGATACCTAGTATGGGAACCTGTACTCTGTGCTTGAACAGGTGGGGAATTACTCCAGTATCTTCGGGATTTGTAGGATTGCCGGGTCCCGGGCCAACAATCACAGCATCAAACAGCGGCAGATACTCCACCAGCTCCTCAAACGGCAGACTATCGTTGTGGATTGTAACAACCTCGGCATCTTCTGCCACTTGCTTTACCAGCTGGCAAAGGTTAAACGTAAAGGAATCATATGAGTCAATCACCAGAACCCTGGAGATCTTTTCACTGCCTCCAGCGGCCTTGGAAACCATTTCGCTCTTTGCAATGACAGGCTGATGTCGGTTTGACTCAACCAGTTATTCTAAAGTCAGACTGTTCCTCATCAACTTCCCATGCAAAGACAGTTCAACAGCGCCCAGAAAGCTTTTCCAGTAAAGACACTCAGCAGTTTTCAATGGGACCTCTAAACAACTCCTAAGTGCTTAATAACTTGCTCTGGCCTGCCACGCAATATTCCTCAACATCCTCTGCAATTGCTCAATTGCTGAGCTCGCACTCCACTCCCAGATTGTCCCACTGTTTTGTTTCGCAAGCCAACAAACACCCTAACCCTCAATAAGAATCTTTTCACCTCGGAAATTCCAGCCTCGTGCTGAAACGCAGGGTCCAGCTAACTCGAGTGCCAACGTTGTTTTGGTAGGGGCGGGGTTGCTTGTAGCAATTAGTGAATTTAGAGGATAGGAGCCAATGAATATACAAAATTCTAACGCTTAAAACTCTCCCTCTTCTTTTCAAGAAACTATAGAATTTATGTGTAATGTAGTTTCCACAATTCAAGGCGAAATGCCTAATTGAACTGGCGTTTGGCCAACTCGAAAACGAAAGCTCATCGCCACTCTGCGCTGTAGAAGTAGTAGAAGAGACCGTTGAAATGTGGTGATATGGGCAGCTTTACCAGACAGGGAGTAACAACAACGGGTGATTGACGTCATCGGATGAAGAATAATACTCCATCTGTGTGGCTTTCATGTGGCCTATATGAAGCAGATCCGTATCGTAATTCGATTAGTATGGAGCTGGACGGGTTCTGATAACAGGCTGATGTGCAGTCTGGAACCATTTGACTATGCAGGCTGTCCTAGCTGTCTCACCAAACGACCATTCAGTTCCAACGAAATAGACAGCTCGGTAGCTAATGCGTTAGTTTACTTTGAGGATCAACTTTGCATTTATTTTTTGAGAAAATGTTGGCACTGTTGAGAAAAGGCTGGTAGAAACCATTTTACTGTCATTTGAACTTCGCGTCTCCATCCGCGATTCTCAGGTAAGGGTGAAGAAAGAAGGAGCTGATGGAAATCTAAAGGATTTATCAGAAACTTATCTATCAAGCTTGTGGTTGATGGGAAAAAGTAGACAGTGTTGTTTGTTCATTGAAATTCAAATTCTCCACAAACTGACTGACTGAACATTCAGAGCTCATACTGAGTGATACTGAAGAATAGTGACGATGATTGAGGTTCACTGTAACGACAGGTGAGTTTGGTTTATTTGATGTGTATGGAGATTGGTACGCGGATGAAAGGCTGAAAGGGTACATGAAGTTGGTTACTAACAGGCAATGATAGATTGGGAAGAAAGGTGAGAGTGAAGTGTCTTCCTGACGACACAATCGGAGATTTCAAGAAGCTGCTGGCTGCTCAGATTGGGACAGCGCCTGAGAAGATTGTGTTGAAAAAAGGGGTCACCACGTTCAAAGATCACATCACGCTGGCGGACTACGAGATACACAATGGGATGAACTTGGAGTTGTATTACTCGTAAGAATAGCATACGAAAGGTGAAAGGCGACTGATGTCAATGCGAAGGAACAATTTAGAGTTTCCAAGCTATTATACACAGGAAAAGCGATAAGTGTGTTGGGTGGAGCCAATCAGGAAAAGAAACGGCATGCTGTGATATGAGCGAAAATTTCTGGAGTGATGATGAATTGAACCACTGAGACTCAGGTACTGCAGGCAAGCAACTGTCATTGAGGTTCTTCATTCTCCATGGAAATTGGAAAGATATCCTGCGCGAGCTGGATGTATCACGTAAGAAAACATCTTCATAGGAAATACTCGACAGGTTTTGGTTGAGGGTATCCGGTCAACTGGCCATTCTTATCAAAGTTATTCGGATCCATGACCAATAACCGCTGTTCCTCGTTTTCTGGTGCTGTATCAAACACATTGAAGAATCGTGCCCCGGTCGTGTCGATCTCCAATACAGATGCCAAGTTGCCGCAACGGTAGCAATAGTTGGGAGCTGACCACACTGTAGACAGAAGACCATCGAAAAGCACTTGGTATCCCTCCTGACACAGTTGGTGAGCCCGTAAGATATGTGACGTATTGTTGATTTCCAGAAACTTGTTTACCACGAGTTTGCCAAAGGTGTAGCCAGCACCTCTTGGACTTAGAGCAAAGTCGGCTTGTGCCTCATCGGGGTCTGACCATACAAGGTCTGCCATAAGTCCCTCATGAGGAATCTCTCTGAACCTATCCAGTACTCTGATCTGATCAAGGGAATGCAGGGTTGGACTCAGGCCACCATGAACACAGAATATACTGTCGTCGATAACTGCCGACAACGTGAGATAGTCAAAGACGTCTGTAAAGTAGGACCATGTAGTTGAAGAGCCGTATTTTCGAATACACTCTGTGTAGAAGCCGTAGTTTTGAGTGATACCCCTGCTTTCGTGATTACCCCTGATCAAGTTTATGCGCGTGGGGTACCTGATTTTAAGACAGAAGAGCAGAGTTATCGTCTCCACAGAAAATAGCCCTCGATCAACATAATCGCCAAGGAACAGGTAGTTTGTGTTGGGGCATTTGCCTCCAATCTTGAAAATCTCCAGCAGATCATAGTACTGGCCGTGGATATCTCCCACAACTGTCACGGGAGATTTGACCGATACCACATTGGATTCCTGAACCAGCAGTTCCTTTATTTTCAGGCACAGCACACGTATCGTCACCTCAGGGAGTAGCTCCCTTTTGTAGAGTCTTTCAATGCATTCATCAAGATCCAGATTAGCTGTTGAAATACCTCGTTAGTAGTCAATGCTCACCCACCAAATTAGAAAACCCATTGTTCCCACTCGTCAAAGCTGTTTATTATCCTCTAAAAGCTTCCACTTTGTAAAAACATAGGCATCAATATTGACATACATAATATCTCCACCATTTAGAGCAGTATGGTATGTGAATATGCGATAAGCTTTATAGACTGTCTGACCGTTGACATCAAGCCGCCACCGTGACAAATATCCCCCTTTTTCCTATTCAGTGGGTTGACTGGTCAATAAGGAAGGCTCTCAAAAATGATCTGACAGGAAATGAATCAGAAGACGCAAGGGGCAATGGTTGTGTGAATCGTGATTGAATTCAGTGATCTCATCTGCCTTGTCTCTCTATCGCATGAAGAAAGACTCAACTGGTGCAAAGTTTGTGCGGTTCATGTGCAAGGGCTAGAGAAAGGTTCACCGGTGAGTCTTTCGACTTGTATTATTCGTTTGCCGATAACAAGTAATAACCATTGAATATTGATCTACCCTTCAAATTATAATGTTGTGAAAAATCATAGCTGCTCAAATTGTCGATGGCAACCTCAGATCTCCACTCACAAAACCGCTAACCGATTGAGACCTGATGTCAAAGACGGGTCTGAGATATGGCAAATGAACGACAAATGATAGATTTTACGGCACAAAATACTATTTGATCATCGTTATAGATAGACATAATAAACAAATTTACCCCAGGGAAGACCACTCGGCTCAGACCGCATTCACAGGATATACGTAACTCGTAATCACCTCATGAGACCACCAAGTAGTAGAGAATGGCAGCCACAGCCAGGATAGAAGATACTATTGTACGCAAATGCCCGCTTTTCTTTGGCGGTCCTGTTCTGTTGAAAGCAGATGCTGAAGGTCGGTTCAGCAGATTGTACTGTTTCAAATTCCTTGGCGTGACCTTGTAACGAATCTTGAGAATCAGATCAAGCCAGAATGGTGAGGTCATTACAGTACGGTAATGCGACAGTTGACGGAATGATTCATAGCCATGATAAGCACCCATTCCCGACTCGCCAATGCCACCAAAGGGAACTGTATAAACACCAACATGCAGCATACAATCGTTGATCATGGCTCCTCCTGACCGAATGCTGCTCAGTAACTTTCGTTGCTCATCTTTGTCTTGACTATAGATGTACAGCGCCAAAGGGGTATCGTGGTGTTGAACGACGGTAGAAATTGCATCGTCAAGAGTCTCATACTCAATGATAGGAAGTACTGGCCCGAAGTTCTCCGCTTGCATAGTAGAGTCACTCAACTGAACATCAGTCAGTATAGTGGGGGGAATGAATCTAGAGGCTTTATCACAAGCTCCCAGCCCGCCAGCTAGTATCACACCCTTGGTAGACTGGATGCACTTGATCAGGCGGTCGTACTGTCTTTTGCTTCCCATATGGGTGAGCTCCGGAAAATCCTTCGTGACATCTCCGAAGAGCTCCCTGTACGAGTTCAAGAGATGTTCCTCAAACTCCCGCTTGATGGATTTATCAACCAGTATATAGTCAACGGCCACGCATGTCTGACCAGCATTGGCAAAGCTACCCCACAGTATTCTCTTCGTCAAAGCAGCCCAGTTGAATTTCTCCCCTGTCAAAGACCCCTTGACAGCAGACTTGGTGACGATTGCCGGCGATTTGCCTCCCAATTCCAGAATTGTAGGAGTCAGGTCTTTGGCAGCGGCAGCAGCCACAATTCTGCCGACTTGCCCATTGCCAGTGTATAGGATTTTGTCAAATTTCATGTCCAGCACCCTTGTAGTCTCCTTCACCCCGCCGTTGATAATACATAGGATTTCGGGATCAACAGTCTTACTGAGAATATCTGTCAAGGCTTGCGATAGGTTCTCACATACCTCACTAGGCTTCCAGCAGACGGTATTGCCAGCCGCTATAGCTCCAATAATTGGGGAGATGGCCAGCATGATGGGATAATTCCAAGGAGAGATTATCAGAACAGAGCCATAAGCAATAGGCTCCAGTTTTATTTCGAACGATTTGAAGGCCAATGGCACATCCTCTGGTTTCTTCCCTTTCACCCATTTTTCCAGATTGTTGATAACATAGTGAATCTCTGACAGGGTTCCATTGACCTCTAACGATTCCGTCTCAAAGGGCGATCGATGAAAGTCCTTGAAAAGCGCCTCATTCAGTACGTTGATGTTATCGTAGACTGCAAAGTAGATATCCCGTAGGACAGCAAGGCGCTTCTCAACAGGCAACAGAACGTGATCGTCCCGGGCTTTCAGAATAGCAGACACCCGGCTTGGAATCTCCTCAATTGCTGTGTATTTCAACGACATGACTGTATGCGATAGTATGATTAAGTGCCTCTCGTGACAGTCCGTTATGATTCAGTCCAGTACAATTCAGTAGAGACTTATGGCTTATGTTCATGTGAAAGTCTTCCTCAATCTTCAGCAAGAGAACTAAGAGGTCCGTCCACCCAGTCAATCAATTGCGAATCCAAATGGGGCTTGCTGCACTTCGCAACTTCACTCAACCTTCAATAGACAGGGAAATTCTGTATGAATGAACGGCTGAAGCCTCTTTGACAAGTGCCTTCTCACTAAGTAGCAACCACCAAGTCGGACGTCATATAATACACTTATCGCAGTCTCAATTGAATTCTATGATACTATGAATTTATCCCCTCGTTGGCCATGGCACCTACTGAGCCACCCCGCACTGTTTAGGCAATCAAAGCCCAAAAATGAGATGATTTGGGGAAAAGGTGATGAGATGTCATGAGCTTTAAGTCGGACGTGAGGGGTGGCAAGAGAAGGAACGAAGGATAATGATGAATGAAGTTGACTGAAGGGGAAGGTGGAGGGGACTGTTGATAGCCTGACAGATTGTATTGAAAATGAGTCACTATCAATCAGTAACTGGTTAGAGAAGTTTGATTGGATGGGTGGAGAGTTGCTGGAAGACTTATGTGAGGGTTCAAGGAGTGGGAGTCTTAGAAGGCCCTATTGGAAGTCCGTCAGTAACACCGGGGAGGTGTTGAAGCCGGTCTAGAGATTTCAAGGCCTGAGAAGCTCAGTAGTTGCTTCTGTTCGTTTTTTGAAGCTTTGATGCGAAATTGGAGTATTTTGACTGTGGCTGATGCTGAAGATAAACAGCACAAAAGACTAGAAGTCATAAACGTCTACAATCTCATCTACTGGTGGATGTAGCTGTCCAGTACAATGCCCAACTTGATGTCACAGTCAGTGTACAACTTACTTCATTACTTTCTATTCTTTTGAGCTTTTCCCCTTTTTGATTTTGCCCTTCTGTTTTGTCACTTTCTTCTTCACATACTGTTCTTCCAGTCTGCTGATCAGATCATCAAACTTGCCTTTCTTCTTTTTAAGGATAAGCTGCCGCAGTTCGTCTTCTTCTTCTTCTTTGCTTTGTTTGCCTTTGTTTTTCAGATCAATTCCCAGCTCTTTGGCGTATTCTGCTGCTTCCTCAGCCTCGGCATTCGCTGCCTTCAGTTTCGCCTTTATATTCTTCTTGCGATTCTTCTTGTAGGACTTCCAATGTGCATATGGCTCCAAGGTCCCGTTCTCGATTTCCTGCGAGATGATATCAAATATTCGGGACTCCTCAGCTTCTGTGAATTCCAAATGAGGGATCTCATTGAAAAGCTCCAGGAATTGTCCCTCGTTATCTATGAAGGACTGGATCAGATCTGACACTTCTTGTTCACTTCCTTGATACTCCAGTCGGTCTTTTTCAATCATGTCAAAACTAACACGCGAGAGGTTTCGAAAGTGCTCCTGCCACGAAGTGGACTCGGATGCCGAGTTTTCCATAATGCCCGTTTCATTGTAGAGCTTTCGCCTCTCATCGTCCATGAGGAACCAATTGGCATATGACACCTTTTGGAACTTCTCCTGTGCCGCCTTGATTTCATCCTCGTCCTTTCCAACAAACTTATCGGGATGATATCTCAAGGCAAGCTTTCGGTACGCGCTTTTGATGTGACTTATCTCAATTGTATTCCGATCATGATTATGAAGACCTAGCACCTCGTACGGATCTTCGGAGTCGACATTGTGATCCATGTTTGACAGAGCGCAGAAAATCTTCGGTAACTGGTCCAATTAGTGGAGAGATTGCCTAAAGTTGAAACCAGTCAGTCCTTGTAAGAGACTATACAGGCACAATAGTTGAATTCTGACGATAAATATTCTTCCTGAAGCCATCAAAAGTCGCGATCTTCTCGTCAGACGCGACACCTGCTTATCGCGACCGCAGATTATTTGATGAGGTAATCAACAACATCTAATGATGACCTCCAACATCGCGTCTCGCTGCGGAGGTTTATCAAGTAAAAGCGAAATTTCGAAAGCTGAGCGGAAGGTAGATTTCCAATGAGTATTATCTACTTCTAAGACTTCAAGAATAGATATTCTGGAGGCTCTAATTGTAGCGGACATAGGCGTGCTCAAAGCCGGGGCAAAAATGGTGTACTACTTTGAGTCTAGAGGGGTGTCTGGCACAATCGACCCCCCGCGATACATTTACATGGGAAAGCATAAAGAAGAAAGTACGTCTGTCTCTCGGAGGCCGAGGATGTGAAATTCACAAAGCTGACAAAACAACTAGATGAGGAACTGATCAAGTACGGTTGGGAGGAGGATCTGTGGTTTCATGTGGACAACTACTCTTCCGCCCATGTGTATCTTCGATTGCTCGATGGAGAGTCCTGGCAAGATGTTCCTACAGAGATAATAGAAGGTAAGTCTGAGCTTCAGATCATTGTTTCTGATGTAAGCTCCCGCTAACAAGTTTTATTAGATTGCGCCCAGTTGACGAAGGCGAACTCCATCGAAGGCAATAAAAAAGACAACATCGTTGTGATATATACCCCTTGGACCAATCTCAGAAAAACCAAGGGAATGGTTGCTGGTCAGGTCGGATTTAAGAATAATAAGCTTGTGAAGAGGGTGAAAGTAGCAACCCGTGAGAACGCCATCGTGAACAGGCTTAACAAAACTAAAGTGGAGCAGTTCCCTGATTTGCAGCAGCAAAGATTGGACCATCAGCGGGAAAAAGAAAGAAAACTAAAAATGGAACAAAGCATAGCAGCTAAAGAGGAGCTCATCCGATCGACTAAGACAAAGCAGAAGCAACATGAAAAGGAACATGCCTATGATGATTTGTTCAGCGAAGAGAATGTCAGATGTTCCAGCAATCAGTTTCGCAATGAGGACTTTGAGGAAGACTTTTGGTGACACTGAGACTACGACCTATCACGAGACTATCAGTGTTAAATTGTCAGAGTTGATCAATTCCAATCTATTTCCTGTACCAGCTGGTTATAGATACCGTTAGGACCGAAAACAACACTAGAGTCTGATAAACCCAAACATGATGTTCAAATTGATGCGAAGGGGTAAGAGGCAATGCATGTGCCGTATAAGCCCAAAAAAAATCGAATATATATCGCGATGAATCCACTGTCATAGAATCTGTACATAATCAGATAGGTGGCGACACGAGACATAGCTCTGGTGCGGAATGTCGTGCGTTATCTGATCAGGTACTTTTTCGTCTGAGCCGGACTATTTAGATAGTGCGTTCTCTTTTTTCACCGGCGAAGTTGCCCTTTGCTATAGTCACAGGTTAGTGCTTGTTTCTCACCAGGCTTGTAACAAGGCATCAGGTCAAAGGTTCTGACTTCGATTATCGAACAATTATTTGTGAAGTGAACACACAAAGCCTTCATTTCATCAGGAGCTCGGATATACCTCATCTCCAATCGTCTTGCTCTAAACTTGCTCTACAATCTCTAGAGGTCATCAACCCTCCAATTCTCTCATTTTCCCACAACTCACCTCTTTGATCATCCCACTTCTCAATCCACTCATTGGGACACAGAGAGTTGTACGTTCTGAAAAAGACCTGGCAGGGAGCAAAGTCCTCACCCTTGGCCTTGATACACTTGTGATAATCCACATAGGATTGCCAGCAGTGTCTGGTCTGGTTCTGGTTAGGGAACCGGGAGTCGAACTGGACAGTCTCGAGAGTCAATTCAGTCATTGTCGGTACACTTGATGTTGAGTCGATCGTGATGGTTTATATGCCATTCAATGAAATCCGCTCACCGAATATCTCTATATAATCAGACCTCCGATATATCCAACAAAGAACTAAGCAGGCCCAGTAAGTAAGCGTCGAAAACATTTCTAGTAGTTTAAACTCAAGGTGGTGTTACTATTTGATGTTGCTCTGCACCAGGACACCTCCCATTGGTGATTGCACAAAGCCCATTTGTCGCCCACACAAACTGAAGCATTTACATGTACGTCGTCTTTGTGGGGGTAGCCTTGTGATTGGCATACAAGTCGAGTTGAGACCTGATGTCCTTAGAAGGGTCGCCCACCGTCCGGAATCAGGGGCGGCATAATTTCCAGTCACGTGATAGCACCTGACGTCTCGCTCTGAGTGAGAGGAACCTCGCGTCTCCCTCTAGACTGGAGAAGCTCAACATTGAAAACAAAAAGATGGTAAAGAGGAATAAAATGAAGGAAAGAGTGTGATTTGGAAGGTACAGTTTATTTGCTATTCGAATTGTACATAGTGAGGACGTTGTTTCTTCAAGTCAATGTAAATAGAGCACTTGACAACTTTATTTTTATATATTGTGATCCCAGCCATTTTTTCACGGCCCACCAGACATCAAACTGATGTATCCGGCCTCATGAGAAACATCGACTCTCGAGTACAGCCATTATTATAGTTTTTGCCAATGATATGAGCTCCAAACCAAGACGTATGCTTGTTCAACTTGCTGCTATTTGCCCGATTGTTTGACATAGCTGACTGTATACTAACTGTGTCAAGTGAGCGCTTTTGCAGCCAGGGAGGTTGGTCTCTCTCCAAGTTTATCCCATGATGTGACAGACTCTGGTACCGGTGATTCTACGGCTGATTCTCCCACGCCGAAGCCCTCGGATTTCGCGGGGTCTTCTTATGTAAAGTTTGGGGAGTCCGAAGCTGCGGTTGAACAGTGAGTGCCGATCAGACATAGATCACATGCAAATGTCGCTCCATACAATTCTGCAATTCTTGAGCTCTAACATTATTCTTTACTTTCCAGAATTCCCATCTCTCATTTCGATGCATTTCACGACAAGGTTGTATACAATGAGGCGGATCTCACTATCTCACTCAATAAGGACGAAACGCTTGTCCTCAGAGGACAGGTGACGCTCTCGATATTGAAGGGCGCTGTTACTATCAATGGCAGCGTTTTACATGCTGGCGGCCCCAGTCGCCCTCTGCCAATTTATGCTGTTTCGTCACATGCCCTACCGGTCATTCACTGTCTGAATGCTCCCTGCACTTTGAAACTGGCAAATTTGCATACGGGGTTGGAGTCCATTGGCGCGCTATGTCCGATGGTGAAAAACATATGGGCCAACTCTGCTAAAGAATTCTGTGACATCATCACATCGCCGTCGTTGACCTTTGCTGTACTTCTCAGCTCCTCAGTTCCGGTCAATATACTGACAATTGTCGACTCTTGGAAAACAGTGGCTGAAGAAATCACCTTCAAACTCACTTCGCAGCCAGATATCAGCCAGAAGATACTACTCACAGGACCAAAAGGCTCAGGGAAATCAACCTACAGCAAGTTCCTGCTCAACAATCTTTTGAACTCTCAGGACACTGTCTATTATCTCGATATCGATCCTGGGCAGCCCGAGTTCTCTCCACCGGATTCGATTTCCCTTTCCAGCATAACAGAACCCGTTTTAGGCCCCAATTTCACACACCCATTCCACCCGGGGCTGCTGGAGTCTCATTACATTGGCTTCTCTTCCCCTAAAGAACAGCCACTACGCTATTCTGAACTCATACAAAACCTCTATGAGCTTTACCTGAACAAATCAAGTCTGGTGCCAGGTCCGCTGATTATCAACACTCCCGGGTGGATCAAAGGACTGGGCCTGGACATTCTAGCAAGAGTGGTCTCTCAGATAGAGCCGACTGTGCTGGTCTATCTGAGTCCTGAGAGCGAATTGGGCCCTCAGACAGATGGGGCATCTCCCTCTGAAAATCACATGTCCTTCACTGTCCACAACGACGTCACAGATCTGGTAGACCCCAACTATACAAAGGTATACACTCCTGGGGCCATTTTCCGCAACCCTGCAAGTCAACGATACACCCCGTCTCTACTCCGCAATGTTCTGACTACTTGTTACATGCATACCATTGGATGGCAAACGGTGGAGGAGAGTTTACTATATAATGGAGATACATCAACCAATAACGCTTCAGTTATCTCTGAAGGTCTGTGTGCTTCCCCCCGCTTTGATTTCACTCCACTGATTGCTCAGACGCCTCTGTGCGTTTCCTACTGCTCTGAATTCAAGTATGGAGAAGTTGGCGGATTAACCGGAGGGGTGATTGTTTTAGAGGGCGAGGGGCTGCTCAACGAGGATGTGAAATCCATGCTGGACGCGTCAGCTGTGAGCATATATGCGGTAGACAACGATCATTTTGAGTCGGCGGTGCCAATGAAATCTGCATTGGATGATGAAATCAACACAGACGGCGAGAATAGAAAACCTCAGATGCTGCCATTAATTCAGAGTAATCTGGCAAGCAGGTTACTGCGTCCCTCTATGAGCAAATTTCTCACTCTGGCAACCATTCACTCTATTGATGAAGAGAAGCAAACTGTTTACATTTATGTGCCAAAATCCAGAGAGTTTTTGACTTCTGTTGCAGAGTTGGAATCGACAGGCGTGAGACTCGTTTTGGTACGAGGCAGAACGGAACTTCCAGTTTGGGAAGCTTATAACAGTGCAGTTTCAGAGCCCTATTCTGAGGCCCCCAGTGGAGTTGTGAAGTTGCCTTTTGTATCATTTACTTCGGAGCGGCGTGTCGGGGCGAACGCCTGGAGGGTCAGGCGCAATATTCAGCGCAGGGGGCATCAACAGTAGATGGGTTTATAAGCTCTGTTACATTTGGGAGGTGTCTCAGGAATGCGGCCGAAGAAAGCGGTTTGGATAGAGCATATTATTGTCTTTCAGGTCATCGCAGAAAGCGGTTTGGATAGAGCATATTATTGTCTTTCAGGTTATCACTTATTTGAAGAGAAGAAGAAAGAGGTGCGGAAGAAGGAGAAGAAGAAGAAGGAGGAGGAGAAGAAAATGAGGAAGAAGAAGAACTGAAGTGAAGCTTAGAACATCTGCATGAAAGGTTAGCCTCATCAACGATAGAGCATAAAGGACTGTCTCTCATTCGAGCTTTCCACCAGTTGAGATATCCGTCTAATCTCCCGATATGGACTGATTGTATCTCGTTTCCCTAATGCTGCGTTTGTGCCATTTGACCAAATCACTGCTCAATCACACTTTCTGGAAACTTTTTTTCAAGCTATCTTCTCATATACTTTAGGAACGGTCCCTGTGATGCATCAATCTAATACACACTCTTAATATCGAGCTCAGATCGTCACATTACACCACCTATTGCATCTATCCACCGCTGCTTACTCTTGAAAGATCGAGTGACTACTTCCATCACACATCGTATATACTATTCATCACCGCACCCTACTTCTCATCAAACACCTATTTTCATGCACCCCATTCAACAACAACAAAACCCAACTACTCTTCTGACGCGTCTTTCTCTCGTGACGTTTCCAGTTTGCTCCAGCCGAGCCTTCTATTCAACCGCTCATATTTCAGCCGGTCTTTCTCCGAAACACTCGGCTTCACATTACTGAACGCCTTTTCAAAATCTTCCATTGTTATCACAATCTTGGCCCCAGCCTTCTGACTGCTTGTCTCCCGTAGATACGAATCTCTGCTGTTGCCACCCAACCCCGATCCGTCAATAGACTCGTCTCCTTCCGAAATGCCAGTGAATACACTCCTTTTCAGCGCCACAATAGCCGCCTCCCGGCTCAAAGCCGCCAGATCCGCTCCACTGAAACACCGGCACCGCTCATCGTGTGCCAAGGCCGCCAGATTCACACTGGGATCTATCGGACTCCGTTTCGTTACAGTTTTCAGAATCTCCACCCGCTCCGACACCGTCGGCAGCTCCACATACAGCGGTTTGTCCAGCCGTCCCGGCCGCAGCATCGCCGGATCAATCATATCGGGCCGATTGGTGGCCGCAATAACATACACGCCCTTCCGGTCGCTCAGCCCGTCAAGCTCCGTCAGCAGCGTGTTGACAACCCGTGCCGAAGACTCCGACAGCGCCTCGTCTCTTCTCGGCACAAGCGCGTCCAGCTCGTCAAAGAAAATCACACACGGCATGGACGCCCGCGCCCGCGTAAACACCTGCCGCACAGCCCGCTCCGACTCTCCTACATACTTATTAAGCAGCTCCGGTCCGCGGATGGAGATGAAATTGGCCCGAGACTCGTTTGCCACCGCTTTAGCCAGCAGTGTTTTACCGCATCCGGGCGGCCCCCACAGTAGAACTCCGGCGGGGGCGGTGATGCCGACCTGTTCGTACAGTTCTGGCCGCTTGATAGGCTGCACAATGGCCATATGCAGTTCCACGCGGATGCGGGAAAGGGCGCCAATGTCGTCCCAAGTGACGTCGGGAACAGTAGCAAAGCCTTCACGCTTGCTGGTCGGCTGCACTGTCGGCAGGGCTGCCAGAAAGTCTTCCACAGTGATGGCGAGAAATCCCAATTGAGCTTCAGTGAGAGGATTCGGGTGGGCAGCCAAGAAGTTCAGAATAGCCGACTGGGCTGTTTGAGATGTGGCGGGGTTTTTGACAACTGGAAAATCGCCGTTTGTCTTTGGAGTGTCCGCCAGTTTTTCCGGTTTCTCATCTTCATTAAAACCGTCGACCTCCATAGAAATATCCCCCGTTTGGTCTCCCGTTTGGTCTCCTGTTTGACCTCCTTCGGTACCATTTCCTGCAGCAACTTCCACGGCTCCTTCCTCTTCTGTACTTCCCTTCCCGCTAAGGTCTATTTGGGCAAGCTTTTCCCGAAGTACATCGTCACTAAACACTCTTCGGATACAGGCGATGCCCGCCGCAGCTGTCAGAGCATGCAGATCGGCCCCCACATAGCCCGGAGTCAGCTTCGCCAGCATTTTGTAGTCGAAATCTCCCGAGACGCGGATCTTCGCCAGCATCGACTTGAGTATCCGTTCCCGAGCCGCCTCGTCCGGCACGTTTATGCATATTTCGCGGTCAAAGCGGCCCGCCCGCCGCAACGCCGGGTCCAAAGCGTCGGGCCGGTTGGTGGCGCCGAGGATGACGACTGCTTTGCCGTTTGTGTTGCTCAGCGACATGTCGTCGATGCTTGTTAGCAGCTGCGCCACAATCCGCCGCTCCATTTCCCGGCCTGCCGTTTCCCTTTTCGGCGTGATGGCGTCAATCTCGTCGAAAAACACGATACAGGGCGCCAACGCCTTAGCCTCGTCGAAGATCTCGCGGATTTTCTTCTCCGATTCCCCCGACATGCCGGAAACAACACTGGGCGCAGACACGTTCATAAACGGCACTCCCAACTCTCCCGCCAGCGCGTTTGCCAGAGTTGTTTTCCCGCATCCGGGGGGTCCGTGAAGTAACACCCCGCGGGGCGGCTGGATACCTGTTGAGAGGTATATCTCAGGATGCAGAATAGGCAGTCCTACTAGCTCCATGAGGTCGGAGACGATAGAGTCAATACCGCCCAGGTCTGACAGTTTGATTGTAGGTGTAGAGTGGGATATTTTTGTCTTCTTTTTCTTGGCTGTGGAATGGTCTTTCTCTTTGTTCTTCCGCTTTGATGAGTGTTTGCCGTCTTTTTCCGGGTTCGCAAATTCTGTGGGAGATTTAGTGGAGTTTCCTTCTGCCGCAGGGGACGGCTGAGTCCATGACTGGACTATGCTTTTGTTCATGGAGTTGAGATCAGGTACAGTCATAAGATCTGTTGACTGAGCAACAGCTTCGGAGTCGCTGTCCACATCAATCACATCGGCGCCGTTGGGCAGTTCGAGTTCGGCCAGCTCTTCTGCCTCGGAGGTTCTCACTTCTGCCAGCGCCTTGCTGATATGTTTCTCTAGTAGTGCATTCTTCGTTCGCCTCAGCACCGGATCCACTCGCTGGCAAAACTGGAGAATTTCTGAAGGGGTGAGATCTTTGGCATATGCCAGGTCCTGCAGATCGGGCTCTCTTTCGTCCTCCGAGAGTTCGGAGCGCTTAACGCCGCTTGACTTCAGTCTCCTGTGATGGTTCACCGACGTCTTTTCATCCAGCAGTTTGTAGATAGAAGCGACTATTCGGCTCTCCACCGACTTGTCACCACTTTTGAGAGACATTTCTGCAAGGCATGTGACAGAGCTGAGGCGTGCCAGCAGTTTGGTCCTCCAATAACAGGCAAAGGTAGAGTTTCAGTGGGACATCTGAGATACAATTCTTTCTTATCAAGTCACTCATCTCATCTCTCCCCTGCCTCTGATTTTTACATCTCCTTTCTACAATCCCATAGTAAACAAAAAATTTACCACTTCGGAGATCATCATTGGCAATCCTCTATCTCCTCCGCTTTGTTGCTTTTCCTTACATTCATAGTTTCCGGTTCTGTCTTTGGCAGGTGCTGCCTCTTTCAGAAACAATAACGACAAACGGCAAAAACTTCTGGCACATTGTGAGCTCCGAACTCTACACAAACACCAGAATCATCTCCCAATCGAGTTAAGCTTTCGGGTCTCAACTGGCCAAACCGAAAATGCCCAGACCGAAAACATGTATTTATCGTGTGTCTTTATTGGTCCTGCTAAGAAGATAGATATACCTTTAGGCTGCGAAATAAAGTAGGAGACTTGCACTCTCATTCCTTGCTTCTCGAACCCCAGTAACGACTTGTTTATATGCCAGCGGCACATCCGTCCCCGCTTCCTCGCTACTCATCTCATATCATATTCAATGTCTCGCGCATCACCCCCGGACTCTGACATATTATTGCATGACCGTGCAGCTGGCTAGTCCCAACACGGAAAGACCCCAAATCTTATCCCGAAGCCAGCCCAAACCGGCCATACCGAAAAAGTACGAAAAAGTCTCGAGGGTGAAAAATTGACCATCTCGAAAGTGGAAAGTCAAATGACTAAAGAGGAAGAGATGAAAGTTGGAAAAACGCTGGGAAATATATAAACCGGGCGATATCCAAGGCTTTGGGAGATTGACAGAGTCAACAGGCCCAAATAGGGTATGGCGACAAGTTGGGCAAACCGCAAGACTGAAGGAAGCCCTGTGAACTGCAACTGAACTGGTTCTGGGACTGATAACGGAGAAAGGAAATCGCGTTATTCTGGCATTATCAGACCTTAGAATAACACTGGTTGCTCATCACTGGATTTGACAGATCCTCAGTCAAGCGCTCTTGTCTTCATACTGCAGTCCCAGCCATCACCACCACAATGTCAGAACAAGTGTGTACCATTTCCCCGTCTCGCAAGAGAGGTACTGGAGAGTCGCCTCGCTACACAACTACATATACTCAGGAAAGAGAATATCTGCAACGGGTTAAGCGAAGACTGCCCAATCCTCAACCGGCCAGCCAGGAAACCCAACAGCACCACCACCACCAGCACCAGCAACAGCAGCAGCAGCAACCCCAGGTGCCAGTTCAAAGTACACCACAACCAGGCCTGGCTCATCAACACCAGAATCACACTCACTCAGCCGCCGTTCACCACAGTCATCCCTTTGATGGGCCCTGCTCGTGTCAGTTTGACTATATGGACTATGAAGAGACTGACGATTACGACGAGTATGATTTTAACGATGTGGAATCCTTTCCCAATGGCTGTGTTCCTTTCTACAACTCTGGGAATTGAAAACTGGCATGGCGGGGCTATTGGCAAAATGGAGATGGAAGCTCTACGGAATCGGCAAAATTATCACAGGGTAAAGGAAATGTATGATTGCACAGAGATATAAAAAGGAATATATGAAAATGATGGTTTAGACGAATGACACGTTATGGAGGGAATGGCCGCTGAAAGGGTCTTGTCACATGATTGTATGGAAAGGGAATCATCATAGGAGCAAAGCGGCGATTACGCGTCGGCCATTCGGCAACTCAGAAAAGAAATGCAGGTTGTTCTTCCTGTTCTTATGATCCTCTCAGCACTCTGAACTGATGTTGAGTCTAGTGATAACTGTACATTATGCCTCAGAACAACATGAGGGCAACAAAAAAGTAGAGGAAAACCGAATAATCAAGTATGTAAATAATGAAAGAAATTCATAACAGTGGAGTAGACAGTGGGATGTCAACAAACGACTGAAACCATCCGCAGAGACATGCCGATGGGAAATAAAATAACTCCTCCACCATCTTCCCGTATGCATGTTCAACTCGTGGGCTCTTACAACAGATTGGGTCCATTATACACTCCGCCGGTAGGGTTTGAGCCGAATCCCATTTGGGGGTTGAAGTTCATATTCGCGCCCGGATTCATTCCAGTGCCCATCATTTGCATCTGCTGCGGCACTCCCTGGCCAAAATTCATTCCATTTGCCGCAAACCCATTAGAAGCGTTCATTGACTGCATACCCGTCATCTGCGGAATTCCACTCATCCCTATCTGAGCGCCCATATTGGGCCCAGAGGCAGAAGACGCAGCTGCCTTTGTCTCTGGGAACACTGGAACTGTGTATTGAGCCTCCAGGCCTCCCATAGTCGGCGCTATTCCCGTCTGAGCCGACTTAGCCGAGGAACCCGAGTCCATCCGGAACGGGTTCGAGCCGGTGGCCTGAGCTGACAATTTCGGCTGATTAGATGACGAAGTGGAAGAACCCGTATTGACATTTCCAAACCCGAGTCCTGTCGGCTGGCTCATCAGGAAGGGATTAGACTGGCTTTGTTGTATGAAGGGGTTGGATTGCTGGGTTTGGGGCTGTTGTGTTTGTTGAGCTTGCAAAACCTGCATTTGGGCTTGCATTTGGGCCTGGGCCTGGGCCTGCATTTGAGCTTGCAACTGTGCTTGAGCTTGAGCCTGTGCCTGAGCTTGCGCTTGCATTTGCGCTTGAATTTGAGCTTGCATTTGCGCTTGGGCTTGTGCTTGAGCTTGTGCTTGTGCTTGTGCCTGTGCTTGAGCCTGAGCTTTTTGCTGTTCCTCAAGCTTCCTCTTTTGTTCCTCCTGTTCCTGCTGTTGTTTCTTCAGCGCCTCCTGCTGTAACTGGTACTGATACTGCATCTGCTGTTGCTGTTGCTGCTGCTGCTGTTGCTGCTGCTGCTGTTGTTGTTGTTGTTGCAGATTAGCAAATGGATTGGTCCCCGTAGCTTGGAAAGGCATAGCGCCAGTAAACTGAGTCTGCTGCGGTTGAACCAACCCGCCTATACCCGTGCCTATAAACGACTGGCGAGCCGCGGCCTGTCCGTTTGCAGTCATCGCAACAAACGGATTGTTCGTCATCTGAGGCTGCAACGAACTAACTGCAGTGGAGCCTGTGGCATTAGACAAAATGGCCTCCTGGAGCTTCAGCCCATCAATCATATCAGCAGGAATAAACTGCGTATTGGGAGGAAGCGTCTGGGTGAAAATCTGCTGCTGGGGAACAGCTTGCAGTGCCACTTGGCCCGGGCCAGGCTGTACACTTTGCGCCACATTTCCCTCGGACCTTCCCGTTTGGGCTGCTTGAGTAGCAGACTTCACCTGTTCCTGCGCACTGGAGGGTTTCTGCTGCGGCTTGTTAGAGGCTTTTTGGCCAGAACTGCTGCTGGGGAAGGGTTTGCTCGACTGTTCATGGGCTTGGCGCTCAGCCAGAAACTGAGTTCTGTTGACCTCAAAATTAGGATCGTCCAAATAGTCCCGCAGACTTTTGCCCAACTGTGTGGGAGCGTGTTTGATGTTGGGGATATGCAGTTTGGTCGAGTACTCCAGGTGTTTGGCCACTTTGAGATAGTCAATCACATCGGCAGTCAAAGCAGCAAAATCATTGTATATGTTCAGTGCCCTCTCAGCATCAGGACGCGACATCTCAAAGTAGTGTTCGAGAATGTTGATCACGCCTTCGTTGACAACTTGGAACAGCGACAGCAAATCGTTCACCAGCATGCGGAACTCGGTAAGCAGAATATCGTTGTTCACCTCCTGTTCTCGGAACCGGCATTTTAGAAGCACAGTGATCTGCCGGATCACTCCCTCCACTTCCCGCAGCACGCCCTTCTCCACAGACAGTTTCTTGAGCCGGTTGACGTCCTTGCCGCCGGAGTTGGCCCTGACGTAATCAACTTTCAGTGCCGCATACTGCTTGGCTCTTTCAGCTAGATAGTTGGCGTAGCGATGGAGATTGCGTCCGTCGGCGCCGTTGCGCGGGATCTGGCGCGCATCAAGCATGTGCTGGTGTGTGGAGAGATACTTGAGCGTTCTGTCCCTTTCGCCTTCCCGGATCATAATGTGGAGGACAATCAGAGCCTTGTAGACAACACTCCAGGCAGAGTCGTTGAGGCGGATTTTCAGGTACTTCATGACGGCCTGGAAGTCGTCGCCGTTCGAGGTGGCCAATAGAATCGGCTCAATGTACTTGGGCTTGGGAGCCGCCACCTTGATTTTGGTGGCGCCCTAAATGGATAGAGAGATTGTTGTTAATAAGGAGTTCTGTGAGTCATGAAAAGATGAAGGTATTTTCAATAGTGCTGAGGAGAGCAATGAGTATCAGTCATGGTACTGCAGCATTCTTGAGTCCAAATTGCCAATCAAATTTACTCAAGGAAGTAGTTGCCAATCCCCGGAATATTCCCCGTGATTATTCAACGGTTTCTAGTAGAGTTGATTCACTTCTCAAATCACCTCCTTATAGCCCTCAAATGACCTCCTTCCTACTTCTGCCCCACCTCCCCTCCATTGCAATCAACCCCTCAAATGATCCCACCGACTCCTTCATAATTCACTACTCACCTTGACGATTTTCTCATAAGTCGTCATGATGGATCGGCTGCACTTCGTTTATTGTGGCTGTCTTTCCCCTGATCCTATTAACCGCCCTGAGCTGGCCAATAGCGCACTGATCCCCTGTGATTCCAATCCCTCACTCGCCCGTCCTCAGATGTAGAGGATTCTCACGGCCCAAGCTTCTCGGTTGTGCTGCTTCAAATACCTGCGCATCACAGCCTTTCCTTTCTCTCTCCGACTGACCAGACGTCTCCCTCCTGTCATGTCTTTCTGATCGATCGACCTTTTCCGAACTGTTGTCCTTTGTCGGGCTATGAAAATCAACAAATCGACATGCAGGCGGCTGCCGGAGAACTGCAGGATGATGCATGATTATGCAGGGTGATGCAGGGTGCTGTGTGTGAGTGAGTTTTCATGCGGAGTAGAAGTATTTGCTGCAGAATTTATGCATATTCATAGGGACATGCGTTGAGTCGCCGGGAATCTCGGGGCCCGAGGGAGAAGGGAGGGACGTTAGAGGGAAAGAGAAGAAGAGGGAAGAGGGGAAGGGATGGGATGGGATGTTGTAACATGTTTAGAGTGTGAAAGAATGAATAGTAGCTTACAAACTGATGGGAAGCGAATGCCGGCTTGGCGGAGCACTGAAGAGTGTCCGATTGTTGAGAGTCACACGTTGCTTACGGGATCGACGGAATGAGATGAGACGTTATGTTGAGACTGGCAATGGAGTGAGATGCCATGTTAAGAACGGCAGTGGGATGAGACGTGATGACAAGAATGGGCGATTGGCGATACAAAAGTATGAGAAAGAACAGGATCAGGGTTGGAATTATATGAGGTCAAAGGGGTTTACGTATGCATATAGTAGAGGAGCTTGAGTGTGAAATGATGGTGACGATGTGAAAATCCCCTGGCGACAAACTGTGAACCCGGGGACGTTTGAGGCGGGGTAGACGTGGTCTACTTGGGAGGGTTACTTGTGGAGTCTGGCAATGACCGTCAGTGCCGATTGCAACTGCAAAACTCCAACCGTGAGCTGGATTATATGACAAGACTCACTCGAAACTCCACAGCTTCTGTCTCGAAGAGCAGTACCTTTAGTTCCTCAATCTCATCTCAAGGCTCATAAGCCATGCAATCAAACCGCTTCTCTCCCCTTCATGTGATCCAAACTGTCATTTCTCACTCCACAGTGAGGTATCCGTATCCCTTCTTCTCCCACTGCGCCCGCACACTCTCCCTCTGCTCCCTGTTAACTCTCGGACTCTGTGCCGAAAGGTGCAATGTCGTAGCAGAAGTCGAGCTCGGGATTCTCGGAGACCGCATATTCGGAGACGGCACCCGCTTGGCCACTTTCGTCAGTCGCGTGCGTCCAGACCCAGCAGAGTATACGGAAACGGGATAGTTCCCGGAAGAGGCCGTACCAAACACCTGCGAGTAGTTTGAATGATACGAGCCCATTTGCGGACTCGTTTGAGGAGAGGCCCGGAAGGGCGCAGCAGCCTGCAGCGACGGAACCATATGAGCCCGAATGGCCTGCTGGCGCTGCTCATGTGACATGATATTCCCCACCAGCCCTCGGCCCGATTCCACCGGAGGCTGGGTGACAGACGGTATAGAGTGAGGTATCACCGGAGGCGTGCTGACAAGGGAGTGCCGCTTCAACTGCGGCGGGGCTGGTGCGTAAGGATCCAGCAGTACTCTAGGGGTGGAGGATGTCATGGAGGTTCTCTTGGGGGCGGGGAAGTTGTGGGCCTGCAAGATGGCCAGCGGGATGTCGGCGTCAGCATCGTCGTCGTCCACAATTATAGCCGAGGACGGAGAGTTGGACCTGCTCCGCATTGCGGTAGCCGAAGGGGGGACAAACGGAGATGCTGGCGGGCGTGCCGGCGGGTGTGCCGGAGTTTGTGATTTTGTTCCCGTGACCCGTTTCATCTTCTGTCGGTATACCGCCAAATGCTCCTGTTGCTTTATACGCAAGGATAGTGCTTCTTTGTCATGTGAAAGCGGATCCACGTCTTCGTCTGACGGGATAGACAGCTCAGAAGCCACAGACTGAGACGTCAGTTTGCGGGCCAACGTGACTCTTTCCGCCGGAGACAATACATAGGGTCTCTCTTTGGCTGGTACTCCCTCCTCTTCATCCTCTGTAAGATCTATCGTCATTCTCCCGGTCTGTTTTTCCTCGGAGGGATTAGAAGTTTGGTGCTTAGAGGTTTCAGCTGTTTGATGATCAGAGATATTAGGAGATTGTTGCCTGGGTTGAATCTCCTCCTGGGGACCTTCAATCGCAGAGTACATGCTTTTCAAGCCCAATTTGCTAAGAAACGCAGTCAGCTTTCCTACGCTATTGCTGCTGTGCACCGAGGCTGTTTCGGCAGTATTTGCTTCCCCAGCTTCGTCAATCAGCTCCGTCGTCTCCTTCAAACTGCCGACTCCGCCCTCGTTGTGTATCACTACAGTGCAGTCTTCCTCGCCCGTTTCCTGAATTGACACCAAACCCTCTCCGTCCTGTATGCAAGGAGGCGAATTCGACCGCAGCCGTTCTTCAGTATGCCGAATGCCCACATTATCGTCTCTGTCCACGTAGTACTTGATCACATCAAACGTGTTTGCGGATGACCGCGTCTGTGTAGATGTGGTTGTGCCGGTGCGCGCTATGCTGAAAACGGAAGATGCCGTGGTTGCCGGAGTTGCTTCGTCTGATCTGTCGGATGACCCGTCGGCGGACCGATCGGATGTTCCTTCCATCGGACCGCTTTTCACCACCATCCGGCCGCTCGGCATAAACGTTTCGCATCGCGACAGAACGGGGCTCGGAAGAATACTCGATTCGGACTCGCAGGATGCTATCGATTGCGTATCAGTATCATAATGGATGTTCGGATTTGTAGGTCCTTCGTTCCCAAATAAATTCCGAGACTGTGCCGAGAATTGCCTCATGCCGGCCTCTTTATGTGCTCCCGTTTCTGGCCCTTCATCCTCTTTGTGACTGACGATAAATTCAGTTTCCCTTATCTCCAATGGTTTGGCTATAGCCGATGGGTGTTCAGGCTGAGAACATGCAGAGCTTATTCGCTGTTGGGACGGCCAAGGAGCCACAGATAGCGCGGGGGCCGATCGGGCAGACTGCGGGGCTGTGCGGGGCTGTGCGGAGTAAGGGCGCCATTGACGGCCTTCGGAGGCGGTCTGCCCCGCTTTGAACTGCAGCGGGGTGATTGTGTTGATTTCCCCACCTCCGCTTGGGCTGCCACATTCCCTTTTGGGTTGCGGCGCCACATTCGCTTCCAAATGAGGCACGTTCTCCAAAAACGATTTGCGGTTACTCTTCTTTGTGGCTGTGAAATCAAACGACTCGGCAACAGACACTACCCGGTTCTTCGCATAGGCCCTTTGCTGGCCAATCTCCGGGTCCCATGCCTCCCTCAATATGATATCCGAATGTCTTTTGGAGGAAGCCGTTCGGGAGAGACCTATCGGTGGTTGCCACTCAAAATCAGCCGGCACAGCGTATTGCTGGGCGGGTGCTTTCTGGGACTGAAGAGTGTTTCCAGCCGGACCACCAAATACCGCTGTCGGCAGCACAGGAAGTTCTTTATTAATTGCCCTTGTGCCGCGGCTCAGGTCGATCATAGAAAACCGGGAAGGTTTGACAGACTGCTGCACAGATACCGTTTCTATCGGGCCGAACCGCTCGGCATTTGGGTCAGTATGGGACGGATCTCGGAGCGGATCCTGGAGGTTGCCGAATGCCGATTGCCGCCGGGAAAAGAACTTCATTGTGGGAAAGTATGCTGAGTTGGTTCTTAAGATGTGTGAGAATCTTGCTAGTAAAGGCAAGTCAAGTGCTGTTCAACCACCAGTTCATGAGCGATCTGATGTTGTACCATAGGAGGCAAAAACCTCTATTGCTAGTCCCACTAAAGCTGACTTGTAGCGGTTTGGAGTGTCACTTTCCTTGTCCCATGAACACACAGGCAGTCCCCAAGTACCTGCAGAATCAATCAAATCTTCCCTTGTGAGCTCACCAAAATCCAGTAAACGGTTTCTCAGTCGCTTTTCTATCTGACAGTAGTCAGTCGCTGGATGTAAACAATCACTTGTTGGCGATCGCCCTGTTGAGGCCTCCGCGACTTCCGCTAAAGGATCATATGTGCTACTTTCTGTAGTCTCAGTGTAGCAATCATACTAAGGAGAAGTCAGCTGCTTCTTTTTATTCATAGTTTTCTCTAATACTTCCTTTCCTTCCGCAGCTCTTTCTCTTCATTATTATCATTTGCAGCAAAGAATTCTCCTGACAGCTGAGATTCGATTTTCTTCGACTGTGATTGCATACTAAATATAACTTGCGTCTTCTTGCAGGAGGGAAGAAACTTTAATGCAGAATATTGGGGTTGGTAGAAGGGTCAACAAGGGATGAGTTGAAATGAAGTGGAGTATATTGAGGTTTACTTGATCTGAATAGAGTGAGAAAAGAAGGCAAAGAATTGCTGGAAGTCATTCAGCTATAGCTTCAATGTTACATTTGAGTTGGGCTACTGAGTAAGTAGCACTGTCGTATAATGGCATTATCTGCTTCTCACTAAGAGATGGACATAAAGGGGTTCGTTCCTGAGTTTCGGCAGCATCCTTACAGTGGAAAAACGGGAAGATTAAAAGGGCTAAGACACATCCGAGGCTATAGAGTTAACCTACAAGCCTTTGATTAGTTGACAAGTATGCACCCTGTGATCAAGATCAACTTTTCAACATGATGTACCTCGGACGCGAGTTTATGCACCTCAATCCCATTCAGGGAATGATGAGCTTGACTACCAACAAAGTTTTGGTACCTGAATCAGTTGTTCCGATTGGGGAAGTAGGTAAATACACTGGCGAAGGACAGTAATGCAGCAAGGTACGCTTGTTTAGATGATCTTGTCAATATATCAACCCTTTAAATACTCCCTACTGTTGCCACGTTTATGTTGTCATTCAACAGAGACCTTTAGTCTCTCTCTAACAAGCTCACCCCCGTTGCCCTACTGATATTCAGCATATCCCCGAGACGCGTCTTTGACGCAGGTCTAATTTAAGTTTTGCCTCCTCCTCAACTCTATTCACCTAACAGAGCATTTTACCGGCTACTTCCTTCCATTATTCTTGAGCTATCGACTATCTGTCATTACTATGATGTTCTCGAACATCGATAACATCACCATATGCATAGATGGCCTACACAAGCCATTCCAATTCCTCTCTACAGCCAAACACACTCCAGCCTCCCCTCCCCTATAAGGGTATATAAGGGCCGGCAGAGGGCAGATTGTAGACTCCCCAGTTCCCACCGCAGATACATGTTCTGGTGAACGGAACAGTCCATAAAGTCCCGTGACCTGAAGACGAGCTGCTGCTGTGACTGCTGCTGTGACTGCTGCTGCTGCCACTGGAACTGCCCGCACCTCCAGACACCTCGTCGTCCTCCACAATCAATGAGATATACCCACATCGGGTGCAGCGGCGGAGATTTCCGAGAAGACTGGGGTCTTCCCCTTCGTCATGTGACTCAGCCAGCTTGGCCTGTACCAACGAAAAAAGCCCATTGTACACATCGGGTCTCGCGTACTCTTTGGCCAGAAGCTGCCAGTTCTCCTCCTCTGAGTTCTGAGCCAGGCTTTCCAGCACAGACTCCAGCCGCTCCAGCCCTCCATTCGGCAGCATTGTCTTGCGGAGTGCATCAAAAGAGGGATACACTGTAGCCCTAAACTGGGCATTGCTCAGCTTGGCAGTCGCATTCAGCCGGGAGAACGTCTCAGCCAGTTCCTGCACTGAGGCTGTCGCAGGCAAATGTGTGTTCCCCTGGTTCATCAGCTCAGCAGCCGTGAGATCAACTCCCAGCCAGCTGATATCGTAGAAAAACAGACTGCTCAGCTTGCCAACCAGCCCTTCCCGCATATTGTGATACCCTGTGCACAGTCTCTGCATCACGTCATTATAGCTTTCCGGCACTATTCCTCTCCACACTATTTTCTGCTCTACAAACAGCGGAGAATCCACAATCCCTGCTTTATCGTTGCCTTGATTTTTCGCCTCCTGGTGTTTCTGGACCTGCACCTGGTAGAAGCTCTTCATGAACTCGTCAAAGTTCTTCAGAAACTGCTCAAACTTGCTGATCTTCACAGGACAGTCCTCAACAATCGCCTTGAACTTACTGTAAGCCACAGCCACCGGCATATCGTCGTCGGCATTCAGGCCCAGAATGCTGGCAGAGGCAGATACCTGGCCCTTCGCCTTGCTGTTATAGTCCATATAGTTGGACAACATGCTGTCGTACTTGCCAATCATGGCCAGACAGTACAGAAGCAGCAGTCGGGACACTTTGCCCAGAATAATCGGAAACACTAAATGGCTCGCCAGCTCCTGTTTCATCCTCTTCTGCTCCTCTTCCCCATTGGCTCCCGCCTGCTTCATCCTATTGAGAATAACACTGCATTGCAGCAGCTCCTGGTTGAGCAGCACAACAAAATCCACCACCCATTTAATCACACCCAGACTCCTCATCAGCGGCAGGCCCTTCGCCACATCGTCCACCGGCACTTTGCCCCCGCCGGCCAGACTCTGGAACAGCGACCGATACGTAATTAGCAAACACAGACAGGCCATCCGCAGGTTCAGCAGCACATAGGCGATGCGGCCGCCGGCATTGCGCCGCAGGCCACGTGACGTGCCCAGCCCCAGCTGCAGGCCCAGCAGCTTCTGTAACGGCGGACTGGACACCAGCCGGTCGATCGGCTCCCGGCTGAAGTCCAGCGAAAAGCTGATGGCCCGGTGACACTCCTGCAGCACCAAACAGCAGAAAAGCTCCCGGCTGCCCCCCAGCTTCTCTATGCGGTTGGCCTCCTGGTGGACAAACGCCATCATCTCTTCTCCCTGGAGATTCGAGTAGCAGGCCGAGATAAACCCGTGCGCCACCGCTGACGCCACAGCCCGCAGGTCGGATTGGTACTTCTCGGCCAATTGCGGTTGTTTCTCCATCATCCGCACCTCCAGCCGGTTGCCCGGATGCAGCGCCACACAGCATACATGTGTAGGTGCCACAGTGGAAAATAATGGAATCTGCCCCGGTTTCGAATGGGGAAACCGGTAGCCGACATCCAGCAGCGATTTGATCTGCCGCGGGCCGCGTTCCCGATTTGGGTTGCCATTAGGGTTCACACTATGCATATTGGACCCCGCAAACGGATCGAGCGCATTGTTTCCCGATTCGTAGTCCGCTTCCGTCGCCACAGCCGGCATCGGCTCCAGCGTCTCCCGGTCCCGCAGCTCAATCCGGCCGTCGGCGAAATGGAAGTAAAGATATTTCTCCGTCACTACCGCCGAGATCCGCTGCAGCGGCTCCGGCAGCGCGGTCTGACCTTCCAGATTCAGCGCCTGAGTGCGGCCCGTTCCGCCATTGCCGCCGCTGCCGCAGCCGCTGCCGTTGCCGCTGCCGTTGCCGCCGGCGCCCAAATGCACTAAACTGTCGTGCAGAGTGACGGGGAACTCCCGCAGTTTGAAATGCTGCACCAGACTCTGCGTCTCGCTCCGCAGCAGCACCAGCAGCGACGGGTCGCGGTTTGCCGCTCCCGGCGGCGCCGGCAGCATCAGCAGCTGCGCCACAACAAACGCGGCCGAGTATGCCGGCGCCCCCGGGAACTGCGCCACTCCGACTTTCTTCTTCACCAGCCGCGCGATCTCCAAACTCGGCGGCACGGGAGGGCCCTGCGGCATGTTTTTCGCCAGAAACTGCTGCGCCTGCTGGGCGGCATACGCCTGCGCCTGCGCCGCCGAGCTGCCGCGGGCCTGCGCCTGCTGCAAAGCCTCCTGCTGCAGTTTCGCACAGGCCTTCGCCACCGCCTGCGCCTGTTCCAGCGTGTTCCACTTAATCACCACAGCATACACGCTGATGGTGTTGGACAGCGGATGGTACACAGTGAGCAGCACAGGGTGTTCCTTAGTGAAGGCAAACGAGGCGTGGGAGATCCAGCCGTCAAAGGCGAGGTCCACTTTGAGCGAAGTGGACACCTTATGGAAGGCAATGCCCGACTCGCCTTGGTACCACAGGGAGATGGCGCCGTTGCGGCGGATGCCGATGCACGCCACTTTGCTGGGGAACGGGTGCATGGCGCCTTCCTGCTTGTATGTGTTGGCTTTGTATGTGTAGGTAAAAGTGGGCGGGGAGTAGTGGGGGAAGGTGGCGGAGATGTCGGAATGGGAACTGTGGCTGAGATCGACGCGGGTGGCGGGCTCGTTGGACAGCAGCTGTTTGTCCACGCCCAGCCAGCTGAAGCCGACAATGCGGGTGAAACTGTCGCCCGTAGAGCCGAGGGAGGGGGACGCCGCCACACTGTCGTGATACACCTGCGTGAGGTGCGGGTGGATGGAGCTGTGGAGGTTGTGTTTGTCCAGTCCCGCGGGAGGGGCGGAAATGTTACCCGACGAGCCGGGAGTGGCGGAGGTGCTGAGGCTGAAGTTCGGCGTGCTGCCGGCCGGGGCCGCGCCGGGGGTGTTGGAAGCCGGCCGAGAGTCCGAGCGGGACCTGGAATGGGACGGCGGGCCGCCCAAAGAGCCGCCCAGAGGGCCGAGCACGTGCGGCACACCGTCGGAGGCCTCGGAGTGCTGTTTGCGCCATATGCCGGTGATGTAGATGTAGAGGCCGCCCTTGTTGTCCAGACAGGCCAGCTCCTGGCCTGAGATGCTCCAGTCCACATGTACCAAAGTAGGGAGAGGAGTTGGCTGGTCCGGAAGTAGGGGTTTCTGGTCATTATCAGCAAAGCTGCTGGGGCTGGAGATGGCATTTGTGTTGGAGAGAGGAGTGGAACTTTGCACTGTGTATCCGATTGGCCGGGCCAGCGCCCACCGGCCTCCGTCGAT